>WJQU01002810.1:0-16983 GCA_029228625.1 Pseudolycoriella hygida
TTTCACAACACAAATAGAATAAATGCAAACATGAAAAACTTTACCACGTTATATGGGCCCGTTAAAAAATTGGGTCCAACGTACCAGTAATCCTCCCCCACCCTTGTTCCAAAATATGTTTCTGAATGTAAAATGCGTACGTACTTGTTTTGTGTTTGTTGCAGGATTCCAGTTACGTAATAGTAGATTAATGCTTCAGAGAAGGAGACGTAACGTAATATTCGAACACTAAAATACATCGTAACATAGGTTATTGCGTATCTCTTTCGAACGGTTAAGATATTTTCGCATTTTGCACTCTTTTTCACACTTGTATTTCTGCCTTACCGCAACAAACAAAATTATATAAAACCAGACATCACGTTGTATATTGTACTGCGTGACACACGAGCACGCCCTGACTAACAATATAAAGGGAGACAGAGTCATATAAAAATAAAAAAAATTGTTATGAGGTCTGTTATAGATACTCTTCGACTTTGTTTATATTTTAACCGTAGATACCGTGCGCCTAGTAGTTTTTATGCTAGTCTTCAACGGCTCGGCCTCGCGAAATCAACTATTATTTAAAAAATTGTTCGTTTCGATGAAATGATGAGAGAATTAAGAAACAACAAACCGAAATTACTTCTTTCGTGTTTTATTGCTAAATGAATGTTTTTGATAAGTCATTTTTCGCTGAACTAATCAGTTTAAGTTCCAACAGTGGTCTGTTTAGGCGTTAGGTTAACAATGTAATTTTATGTGAAACACAAAAAGTGAATATTTCTTTTTTAGAAATTTTTTATGCATTGAGGTGATGTTTAGGTTATCAATACGAATAAACAGTAATGAATAAACATTGAATTGTTTAATGTTTATCCAGTGGGTTAACAGTTGAAGCAGTTAACAGATGGTTTGAATAGAAATAAAATAACGTTTTGTGGCCGTATAAAATAATTTCCAATAAATGCATTCAGTGTGTTGTGACAATTTCGTTTTATTGAAATAGTTTGAAAAACTTTCGTGAAATTTTCTGGCTTATACATTTGATTGGAATGTAAGGCATTCCTGTAGCATTCAATCTTAATCTGCATTGTAGAATGGATAACCACAACTGAAAGGTGTTCAACAATTACCAGCCACGTAGTGAAAAACTTCGAGGTAACATTCAAAAAATCAAATAACAATTTTTTAGTTTCGGCTTAAAAATTTCTAACAAAAGTTATAATGGGTTTTAAGCAAACGATCAAATAAACAGAATCAATTTATACAGTGACGACAATATGCATCGACTATTTGTTTTTATTTAAGTCTTTTGATTAAATTCCTTCGAAAATCATTAAAGAACGTTGTTGAATCTTTGACACAAACAGACGCTGCTTTTGAAGAGTTTATTGATTTTTTAATAAGGCGAGAAAATTTTTACAAAAGTTTACTTTAGCCGTGCGGAAGTCATGAAAGCCGCCGAGTGGCAGCCCTCATTCAAGCTGTTGGCTTAGACCGGCTTAACAACTGTTGAAAATTTTGCTATTTTTGATAGAAATTTTTTTTTGGATGAATTTTATTAAAATTATATTTATATTTTAATTATAACTAGGTCCCACATTTTGGGGTGGGTCAAGTCCTTTGACTGATTTTCTGGATTTTAAAAATTGCATTTCATCGGTTAAGAACTTCTCCAGTTAGCGTAGTACCTCTTCTCTTGAATTTGCGGTGCAAAAATTTGACTTTTGTTTCTTATTGCGTAGATTGTTTGAGGTCAATTTAAATCTTTGCGTGTAAAAACTGAAAGTGTTGAAAAATTATTCCGCTGGTGGGTCCGGCATTTGTAACGCAATTTTTTTAACACAACGTAACTTGTTTTAAAAAAAAGCGCTGTAATTTTGTCAGGAAATTAAAACTTTGATCACAATGTTCCATTCAAACAAACTTCTGCGTATTATCAGCGATAGCGTCACCTCAAGCGATATCATTAATTTTGGAAGCAGACTTACGGACTGCGTCACACTCTACCTTTAAAGAGGTTTTTGTTGTGATATCAGTTGTTTTGGAAGTTTTCAGTTGTTGAAAAAATTTCTATTTTTTGAAAAAATTTTCTCCGAAAAAAATTCTTAGAAAAAAAATTTCTCCGAAAAGACGTTGGTGCAGTTCGAAACCCACATTTTCGTGCCACAACCGTCACTTGTTCTCCAAGAACATTATTTCTTCACACCAATTTTTTCCCAAACAAACAATTTCTCCGAAAACAAACATTGCTCCAAACCAAATTTTCGCCGACGAACAGAAATTGCTCCAAAAAACAAATTCTTCACATCTTATACCGAACCAAATTTTTTTCTCCAAAAAACACTGTTTCTCCGAAACAATACTTTTCTCCAAAATAAATTTTTCCGAAAAAACCTTGTTCTCCCGAAAACTTGTGCTCAAAAAAATTTTCTCCAAAAAAAGGTTTTCTCCAAAAAAATGTTTCTCCGAAAAATATTTTCTTTCCGAAAAAAATGTTCTCCAACACCTTCGGCTACCATCGGAACACTTCGTATCACCTTCGGCTACCTACGGAATACTTTGTGTCACCTTCGCCTGCCTTCGGAACACTCCGTGTCACGTTCGGCTACCTTCGAAACACTTCGTGTCACCAATTCTTCTCAGTGATTCATATAACTATCCTGAAGAAACCAACTGTCACAAAATATTTTTTTTTTTACATAACGATAACGAAATATCTTTTCCTCAACAAAGTGCTGAATGGTCTAGGGAAAAGACATATTAACGTGAGAAAAAATACTTTGTACCAATACAATGACTATTTGATAGGAAAAAACACATCATAAAGAAGCAACTGCAATTAACAGGTTAATAATTCACTTGCCAGCGGGGCGGTAAATGTGTTACAATTTATGCGAATTGATCAGTTTTTCAGTTCAAAAATTTATGCATTAGGCGAGCGGTATGTTGAAAAAATCGAAATAAAAGTTTCTGAAAACATCTCGCCTCGCCGGCCGGTATACCTACTGTTATTCTTATATTTGTTTACATACGATTTGTCAAAAACTTGTACGTTATTTTTCGTATACGGTATGTATATATTGACAGTGTAATACAACAATACCGCTCACTATGCATTAAAATATTTCGTGACTGTTTGTGAATGCTAGTTCTGCTCGTCTTCGGCTCGTCTTCGGCTCGTTTTATCCAGTGCTTAACATACTTTTTCTTATGAACTCTTAAGTTAAATTTCGTCAAATGCTACCAAATTCCAAATCGAGCTTTGAGTGAATTAACGTTTCGCATGTCCCAACAGTTCGACCAAAATCTGGGATGGTCGTTTGACGATTATTATAGTTTCTGTAGGCTTCATTCGATCACTCACAAGAGTTCATTCATTCAGAAGAGTTCATTCATTCACAAGAGTTATTCATTCACAAAAGTTCATTCATTCACAAGAGTTCATTCATTCACTATGCTTCGTTTCCCATGCTTTGGTCGCCGACCAAAATATAGGAAATAAAGCAGACGATACAGTTCAGTAACATATCGTCTGCTTTATTTCCCATATTTCCCATATGATGTCACAAAACTGGGAAAAAAATTTTGTGGGAATCTGTACAGGGGTCTGGGCACTGGGACCAATGGAATGGACGAAATTGAGATTCTTGGCCATATACGAAAACAGTTTTTCGTCTATATTTCCTTAACTATGCAATATGGAGATTTACTGTCAAAGGCAAAGTTGTAGAGAATTACATTTAAGAATTACATTTAAGCGAACAAGTGTTTCAGGGTTTTGGGGAAATAAGGCCCAATCCTGGTATATGGCCACTTCCATAATTGGGCAGGATGACCCAGATCTCCAGAACTATGAGAGTTAGAAAGTTGGTTTCAAAGACGAAGTTATAGAGAATTAAATATAAGCGAACACGTGTTTCAGGGTTTTGGGGAAAATGACCCAATACTAGTATATGGCCTCTTCCATAATTGATTCTGCCCAATTATGGAAGAGGCCATGACCCAGATCTCCAGAACTATGAGAGTTAGAAAGTGGGTTTCAATGGCGAAGTTGTGGAGAATTAAATTTAAGCGAACACGTGTTTCAGGGTTTTGGGAAAATATGGCCCAATACTGGTATATGGCTTCTTCCATAATTGGGCAGTATGACCCGAATCTCTAGAACTATGAGAGTTGGAAAGTTGGTTCCAAAGGCGAAGTTGTAGAGAATTAAATTTAAGCGAACACGTGTTTCAGGGTTTTGGGAAAATATGGCCCAATACTAGTATATGGCCTCTTCCATAATTGGCAAGGATGACCCGAATCTCCAGAACTATGAGAGATAGAAAGTTGCTCCCAAAGACAAAGTTGTAGAGAATAAAATTTTAGAGAACACTTGTTTCAGGGTTTTAGCGGAAAATGACTTAGTCCTTGGATATAAGCTTTTCTAGATTTGAATGGTCTGAGACGTACTTCGGTAGGGCCTTTGACATTACCTTGGGTAATTTATATGGATCTTTGAAATTCTTACAGTTATAAAAGAACAGAAAACGTTGGATTGTTTGCTTATTTGTATATTTAGATACGTTCGAGTCTCTTTGGCGCATGTATTCTGTTTGCCACATCCATTCTGATATTTACGGATCTTTGGTTATGTTTAATATTCGATTCGATTTTAACTGTTGCGCAATATTAATTCGGTTAAATCATATCGGTTCTCTTCTCATGGAAGGATTTTTGCTGAGTAAATCAACAGACTATGTGTTCGAGTCTTTAAGAATTAAAAACCGAGTTAAATTCGTAAACTTGGAATCCATCCTAACTTACAGCACATTCATAGTTACTCTACGTTAAAACGTTTCAGAAAAATTACTTTTTTTAATTATTTTGTCATTAACGTTACACTTAGAAAACAACACTTCTTGAACTCTTCAACGTTTTCATCCCTTGTTGTAACTATTCATTTTGGTAGAACAATTTATTTTTTGATGTAATCAGTTAATGGTATAAATACAAAAAAATCAAATGAACTCGAAACGATCAAAGTTAGTGTGCCATTCACCTGTACCTTGTCGAGCATCTGTGTTTCATAGAAGTGATATACGTGTGAGCCAAGCCAATTTCAGTCAAGCAAATGAACGAAAGTTATATCGCTGGTAAACTTGTTGTAAAATAGAGAAATACACAGAGTGCCGTTATGTATGCGCCATAAATAACTATAAATGTAGGTACGAAGAAAATAAGTTTAAATTATGCCTCGGTTTATAATAAAAGAAGGAGATATTTAAAACAGGTTTTTTCGGAAATGTATACAGGTTGTTCGTGGAATTTTTTTGTACAATTGTTAGTGACGATTTTCTATGGAAGATTTAATGGTGAATTAAACTGACAGTGTTGTTCGAAAGACTCAGGCGACAAGGCAAGTACGGTATCACAAGAAAAAAAACTATCGCATGACAAATTGAATTTGTTCAACGTTAAAGTTTCAATCCATTTAAAGTTGAGTGCATGGCAGAATAACAAAAGTTAAAATGTCAAAAAATTTGTTTTTGTAACTCAGTGTATATGAAACGATGCGAGAAAGGATTTCCCTAGGATTTCCATGTGAGAAAGTAAATGACAAAATCGATTCGTTACGAAAAGCGTCGTCCGATACACGTGTTGTATGATGGTATTTTATCGCAAGAGATGGCAGATGTCGATCCGAGGCATCGAAGAATTTGTGGGATGGTGGGGGAAATTTGTTATCCCCCAGTTCAAAATGATCACTTTCCAAAGAAGGTAGAGTGTAGGCTCCTAAGAACGATATATGGCCCATACATTTTTTTGAAAAAATCTTTTGCATTTGATTGTATTTCCGATTCTGCACAGTCTGAGTGATTTTCAGGCTAAACTTTTGCAATTTCCCATACAAAATCCTATATAAAAAGCTTATGGGCCCGCCAACATCCTCTTATGGGTAATTTTTTCGAATATAATTTTGACAATATTCGAAAAAATTATATATTTGATGTACATTTTGTGTACGTTGATGGAAATTTCATAAATAATTATGTAAAATTTATGTAGATCATGTTAAAATGATGTACAAAAGATGTAATGTAATAATATTATATTTATAAGAAGAAATAATCGCTCATATTTCCTTAAGGATCATTATGAGGGCTATAAAGTTTGTGCTGTTGTGCTGAAAAATAAAGTTAAAGAACTAACAAGAAATCAAAATAAGTTTCTTGATAGTCGAATTAAAAAAAGCGAAAATCGTAACGAAAAACGAAAACAGTCTAAGTCACGTCGTGTTTATAATGTGTAATTGATTACATCAAATACACTATTTTTCCACCTTTTGTACATCATTTTAACATGATTTACATAAATTTTACATCATTTGTTCTTAAATTTTCCATTGATGTGAAAATGATGTTAAATTTATGAAAATAATGTAAAAATGATGCAAATCAGGTTAAAATTATGTAAATACTTTTTCAATTTGGAATTTAAAAATGATGGAAGAATAATGTATTAAAATCCCTCGTTGTTACATAAATTTTGCGTCTTTTAAGATGATTTTACGTGATTTTATTTATAATTTTATATTAATTATCCATGAATTTTACAAAATTTACATTTACAATTTACATTTACAATTTACAACAAATATATAATTTTGTCGAATATAATACCAAGAAAAATTGGGAAAGTAAACCTTGTGAATTTGCCTAAATTGAGAAGAATTAATTTTGAGGTATAAAATAGCGCCTCAGCCGATTCGATACCACTGAGCAAACCCATAGGGATGGACGATAGCTACTTTATGTTTTCACCATTCCTGCCCTGTATATCTGTGCACCGTCACAAAAATTACGTGACGCAATTTTTTTAAAACAACGTTGTTTTAAAATAAGCGCTGTAATTTTTTCAGGAAATCAAAACTTTGAACTCAAGGTTCCATTCAAACAAACTTCTGCGCATTATCAGCGATAGCGTCACCTCAAGCGATATCATTAATTTTGGAAGCAGACTTACGGACTGCATCACACTCTACCTTTAAAGAGGTTTTTGTTGTGATATCAGTCGTTTTGGAAGTTTTCTGTTGTTGAAAAAAATTCTATTTTTTTTAAAAATTTTCTACGAAAAAAAATGTCTCCGAAAAAAAAATTTCTCAGAAAAGACAATTTTCTTAGAAAAAAAATTTCTCCGAAAAAAAATTGTCTTCGAAAAAAATTTTCTCCGAAAAAAACTGTCCTCGAAAAAAAATTGATTCCGAAAAAAAAAATTTTCTACAAAAAAAAATTTCTCCACAACAAATTTTTCTCCGAAAAAAATTGTTCTCCTGCACACTTCCCACATCATCCCACACACTTCCCACACCATCCCACACACTTCCCACATCATCATACCCACTTCCTACATTATCTAACACACTTCCCACATCATCCCACACACTTCCCACATCATCCTGCACACTTCCCGCATAATCAGACACACTTCCCGCACAATCAGACGCACTTCCTACTTCATTCTACACATTTTCCACTTCATTCCACACACTTCCCACATCATCCCACACACTTTCCACATCATCCCACACATTTTCCACATCATTACACATCATTTTCGGTCACTTCAAAAAAATATTTTCTCGAACCGATTTCCACAAGACCGATTCCGTTGGCTTCGTGAGATGGATACTTTTCATTTGATACCCCATTCACCGCGATCTCACCACTACCGGCCGAGATATAGCCGAAGAAGTGCCCCCGTTGGTGGATTTTCATATACGGGGTCATCCAAATGTAACTCCACAGTCGGTATTTTGCTCTAGAACAGATATATCGAAATAAGTAAATTTGCCCTACAGGGATAGATGGATAAAACTTATAACACGATGATGCATTTCGTTCGATATAATGTTACATACATTCGCAATTATTTGTACTATACATACAACGAAATTTGCAATTAAACCTGTGCGATTGCAGCCCTTGCATTTGGCGCGGGCAGCAATTCTCGCAATGGGTTCAATTTTTATACTTTCATCACTTGTAAATAATCCAAATAACTAACATTATTGTTACTTACGCAGTAATAAAATACATATTTAGAAAATACGAGAACAAAGTTTTCGTGGAATGGCCAATATATTGATAGAGTTTTCCGTAAGCTTTCACATGACGATTAATATAATTTTTTTTTATTCACAGACATGCAAAATGTCAGCGATACAAAAGGAACATCAAAATACGTCTCCAGACTATTGGCGAAATTGCCAAGACTTTCACAACATACGAGTTCAATCACCCGATTTGCCAGACAAGAATATCGAATTCGTTTACTTGCCAAAAAATACGCAATCACCGACAATAGTTGGTGTGGCAATTAAACGTTCATTAAAAATATCTGATGAATCTGACCTTGAACTTCTTGATAAGCTTCAGAAAACTGTGCTAAGCCATTGCGCTCCAATTGCTTCTACAGAAGAAATCATCGATGCAAGTGATGAATTCCTCGAATGCAATTCCAATTATCATACCAATGAAGACATTACCAACGTAAATAAAAATACGATAATGCCAAATACAGACTCAATTCCATGCGAAGACGATTTAATCTGTGAGAATGAAAATGGTTACGGTTGTGATTCGTTAAACAAATTAGTTTGGAATG
This sequence comes from Pseudolycoriella hygida, assembly GCA_029228625.1. Lineage (NCBI taxonomy): Eukaryota > Metazoa > Arthropoda > Insecta > Diptera > Sciaridae > Pseudolycoriella > Pseudolycoriella hygida. The sequence goes on from WJQU01002810.1 coordinate 8,635, forward strand.
AATTGATAGCCATCGAGAATATTGCCGACGATAAAATAGATCGTACGAAAATAAAAAACAATTTGTTGAAGGTAGATAATGAGGATGGTGGTGGCTGTATAAAAATAAACAATAAGCTTGATGGTGGTGTCGTTAATAGAGGCGATAATGTTGTTGATAAACAAAAAATTGCTAGAAGCAGCAAAGACATTAATGTTGTGCGACACGAATATGAAGTGACAAAAAACATCAACAACGAAAAATGTAATGCAAGCCATAGTTGTGCGGATGGGGTCATGGTACCGTCGGTGGTTGGTTATTGTAAGGAATCGATTGTTGACGATGTACGTGACGTAGAACTAAAAGTGGTTACTGAGCATACACAACAGCAAGACGAATCGTTAAATTGTGAAAATGTTTTTTCTGTGAAAAATATCGTTAATGTGGAAGGTGACTATAACAGTGCTATTAGAGAAATCGATTGTGATATTGTAAATAATGTCAAAGGTAAATATGTCATTTGTTTGCTATAAATATATTTACACAATTCTAAGTTAAATTTAAACCTTCCATCGAAAGTTGTTTCGAAGTGCAAAAATCTCTACTAACGAATGGGTTGGGATTAAAGGCTAAAGTTTACTTTACATACTACACCCAAAGGTAAAAGATCCGATAACACGAAAAGGTGTAAGCAGTAACCCTATATCACAACTCAGCGTAAAATCCGGATGGTCGGTGATAAACACGAACATTATTTATCAGTTTTTCGCTTCTCTTTCCTCTGATTTCTTCGTTACCGGCAATTTGGGTATCTTTCGAAGTGTACTGTCCTCAAATATCGGGGCATAAAGGACTTGACCGTCATTTACCATTATGTTATAAACGATAGTTGATAGCATGGTGTGGTGACCCTCCAATTCTCAATCAATGAATCAGAACATTAAATAGATTGAACAGCAATCGTTACTGGATTTGCAGCTTAAAAAGAAATTATCGTCAAGCATAAATTTCGTAGGTTTATTGTTTTTGTGTATAGTACCAGCAAAAATATGGGTTTCATAGAAAATTTCGAATCAAATGCTGTTTAAGGCTCAAAATCATGTCAGAAAATATGGTACGCGGACTCGTGAACTGATTAGGCCCTATGAAGCTTATAAATGTTACCCCAGGGGCAAAAAAAAAACGAAAACTTCCTCAAAACAGAACAACAAAAGTTTTCAAAAAAAATTGAAAAAGAAATGATCAAAAGGAGTAGGAGTAGGAGTATTTTAAACATATGCAAAGGATATTCCAAAGAGATATTCGACGATACATTGATAGTAAAATTTTTAGGATGAGGAAAAAATTCAGTTTCTCAGAAAAAGAAAATTCTCCGAAAAGAATTTTCTCCGAAAAAAATTTTTCTTCAAAAAAAAAAAAATTTCTCCAAAAAAATTTTTCATGAAAAAATTTTCTCCGAAAAAAATTTTTCTCCAAACAAATTTTCTCAAAAAAAAATTGAGTGAGTTTAGGGGGTGCTCAATGACAAAAACCGTTAAAAAAAGCTAAAGTCGTGGAAAAGCATGTTTACCGAAATTTGCATGAAATACGAGAAAAATATTGAGAGTTATGTTTTAGCAAGTTAGATCAAACCGGCTCAAAATCATCCGAAAAAAACGTTTATTTAGATATTTTTTCCATAAATTTTCCATCTATAGAATGTCGTTCTAGGACAGTACCATTTTTAGAAAACAAGAAACAAAACAAAATATCTACACATACATGTGTCGCTGATAACATATCAGTTCGTCAAATAATTATACTAATTCCCTCGGAAGGAGTTAGGGTCGTGTGCAAAACAAATAGCAATTTTTCTACTCGCAGTCAAAAAACTCTTCGTTTACGCTGGTGTTAGGTGTGTCTTCTCTTATTTCGATAATGCTCTCGTCGTATTTTCTTTCAATTGTGAATAAATGTAGTAGCGGTGACGTTATGTTCCCATTGTCTTCTTTAGTACTCAATTTTCAACATGTGATTAATGGGTTGCACAAGATTTAATTCACTTATGTTGATCACATGGCTCGTCATAAAAATGTGTCGACCTACTGCAGTTTTCGTTTTCCATTTTGCGGATTTTATGTGTTCATTGAAGCGTTCGAACAACTTGCGGATCGTCATCCCAATGTGAAGGCGTCCGCAGCACGAGCATTGTATGCGGTATATGCCTGATCTATGTAGGTTGACCGGTCTGTCTTTTAACGTTCCTATCTCTATGTACTATACTCATTCCATGTCTTTTGTACACTGTTTTTAACTTTTTCGTCACTTTCTAATCGCTACTCGCTTGTCAATTTCTTTAGGAATGTCGTAGAGAGTTGAGATGTTTATCTTCTGTCCTTTTTCTCTATGCATGTTGATGATGTTTCGGATTGCCGCTTCGTGGTACCCATTCACCCGACTCATGTCAATGATTTTTTCGAATTCCACAACCTCTTTCTCTTTAGTCATTGGGATGTTGACCATAAAATTTTCCATTGCGTGGAAGGCTGCCATTTTGTGTTGGTGGTCGTGGAAAGAATCACAAGTTAACAGTCTCTTCGTGTTCGTTGGCTTTCTATGGACGCTTGTTTCGATGGTGCCATTCTTTATCTTGCACATTATGCTCAGAAACGGGAGTTCTCCTTCGTCTTGTCTTTCGATGTTAAATTTTATGGCATCTTTTTTTATGGAGTCCATAAATTCTTCAAAAAGGGTATTCACTGCGTCAAACATCCTCGCGTTTTGTATCACGAAAATGTCAAAAAAGGCGAAGTAGCGCTTAGGGCAACTCATGAAAATTCATGAAATTTCACTCATGCACTCGAAAAAGTCAATGTTAGTTCAAACTTTTCGAAATTTATGCTGCCGCGGCAAGCTGTTTGTGTGTTATTTTGAAGTACCATCTCCATCTACACCTAAACTTTCATAGAAGAACATTTTTCAGTAAGTGACTAGTCATTTACATCACAAGGCCTACTCGTTTCGCGTGATGTAATGGGTTACGAGGGCCTCAAAGTACTTTCGGTTCTCTCAGCAAGCATGAAAATAACATTTTCATCACTCGAACCACGAAAATCGTAATTTTCACTTCCCAAATGGGAGCCGAAAATGAAAAAATGCAGACCTCAGTAAGCTAAGAGATGCGAAAATATTTTCGGTTCTCTAAAGAGGGTTGAAAGTATTTTCGGTTCTTAAAAGGGAGCCGAAAGTAACTGATGTAAACAATATGATGATTGCATCATCGTTGTGTTGAAAATTTGAGTTTGGGAAGTGAAAAATTACGATTTCCGTGGTTCTCGTGATGAAAAATTACGTGAATCACAAGGGATGACGTATAAAAATTCAACCTATGCGATGCAGCCCTTGCCTTGCGGGCAGCAACTCTCGCACAGGGTTGAATTTTTATACTTTCATCCCTTATGATCCAAATAACTATTTCAGCATTGGTCCACGAATCTGGACAGTATGAAACCTCTTTGACGGGCTCTTTTGGAGTCGAAATAATACTGTAACGTCCGGAGGCCTAAATAAACGTTTTCTTTCGGTAATTTTCAGCCGGTTTGATCGAAGTTGCTATAACATAACTCTTGATATTTCATGTATTTAATGCAAATTTCGGTTAACATGCTTTTCCACGATTTTGACGATTTTTACCGGTTTTTGTCATTGAGCACCGCCCAAACTCACTTCGATTCTCACTTCGAAACTCACTTCTGATTCTGTAGCACACTATTAATCAGCGTCCAAAAACACAACGTTTTCCGGCTGGATAGCCCAAATTTTCGAAAAGTTGGTTTTTGAATACCTCTACTCTGAGGGTTGGTCCTAGCTCAAACTAGAACATCTTGAAAAATGTTTAAATTCTAGCAAAAACGTGTGCCGTTATTGCTGAAGGATAAAGGCAATATTTACTTAAATACGTTCGAGTCTTTTCGTAACATAAACTCTGTTCGCCACATCTATTCTGATACGTATGGGTTCCTTGCATATGTTTAGTTTATCACAAAACTTTGAATTTTCGCTTTTGTGTAAGTTTGAATATGCAAGGCGGCACGCTGAGTTTAATTCTCTATTTCTCGCGCCAAATAAAAAAATTAAAAATTTTTCTGTCAAGCTAATCGACGAGAAAAATTTGTCAGGATCGATAATGCTGAAAGAAACTGAGCTGAGTACTTAAATATAACTTTCATGGATACAAATTCAGCCCACAAAATTTAGATTCATAAATAAACTCGTGAACGACACATGGGATTTGTCTCGTATGTATCAGTCAAGCATGGATGCATGTACTTTAATTTTGTGGAATAATTTGGAATGGTGTCTCACAACAAACTGAAAGTTATAAATTCTTAGCTGTACAGACGACAGTAAATGACTCGATTTTTTACTGTTTATAAGTTAGTGATCTTTGTGAAATAGCCACTACCACTAAAATGAAACAACTACAACCATAAATCAATGCAGTCCTTATAAATCAATTACATAATGGAAATGGTTCATGCAATCCACTCCCAAAAATACAAATCATCATTTATTATCCTTCCCACGCGATTTCATCATCTAACAATGAATTGTACTTTGTAACGAATATGTTTAATTGAATGATTTCTCTTAAATCATTTTCAGAAAACTCTCCTCGGATCGACCACGAAACTCTAATTAAGTCTGCCTCAGTATCACCTACACCAGTTCATACCAATAGCGACAATCAAAAATCTGCCACACCATCTGATTGTGATGTTTTTCAGACATTAAGCAGTCCGTTTGTCAAAGACAGTAGTTACTTAAATCATATTGAGTGCAATACCAAAGTCAACACAGAGCGAATACAAATTTGCTTTAAGTGTAACAATGTCTGCAACAACGTTGATGGTACATATAATACCGACGACATTCTAAATATCAGAACGGTCCAGTGCGCATCCACATCTATTACATCTGAAAATAATGTAAATGGTAACCTGAACCTTCTTTCAACTGACACAGCTACCATCGTTCCAAATAACCCATGCATTCCAATTGTATGTGGCGCATGTGCACAACAGGTCACCACTAACAATGCTTCGTATGAAAATCGTCAACAGAATAAATCGATTCATTCACACGAACAAGTTGAAAATATTAGCCAGGACATCGTCGTTACTGGTGGCGAGACACAATCTAGAGGTAACAGAGCAAACCGAGCAGACAGTTTGCTTACAGAGTTGAACATTGATGTTGTCGATGTGATACAAACGATAGAAATTAATCAGCTGAACCAACAGAACGTTCACGATGATGTGAAGCTAAATAATTTAAAAAATTTGTGTCAGTTTCTTCATCGTCAAGGTCAAAATAAAGAACAATTTGTTAAGCAAGGCGTACAAATTCCTTCACCAATCACTAAATACATTGACTCCAGTTCAAAACTATGGAAAAACGACGAAAATAAACTGATTAATAAGCCACTTTTGACGAATTCGTTTAGTGATAATAAAAGCCTCTGTAAAGTTGACTCAACTTCGGAAAGTTTCAATAAAAATTGTGTTGTGAACGAAAGCTTTGTTGAGAGTTTAACGGGCCACTCGGACGAGTGTAATAACCTTGTGTCGGTAGAAGAGTCATTGTGTGAAAAAATAGCAGAAAATCGATTATGTGCTTTGGATTGTAAAGAAAACAAAAAGAAAAGGGATATCAGTGAACAGTGTCATAAAAGTGGTTTGCTTGTAAATAATGTTACAAAGAATGAACATCTTCAGTGTTCGCCAAATTGTAAAAATTTCGAGGCGAGTAATCGGTTGAGACGACTGGAAAATCGGTTCAAAGATCTTGCATTCACGAAAAAATTATTGCTTCGTGAAAACTCATCTGTTTTGGAGAAATGGTCTGAAAATTCCACGTTACATTGTTCGGTCTCAGATGAACATCACAGCACATCATCGGATGCGATACGTTGTGCGTCGTCTCAGCTATTGATCGATCCACCAACATCTACAATAATCTCCAATTACGACCATTCATGCTGCAGAAGTTCCATTAAAGACGTTGAGTGGCAAGCTGGTACAGACGAACAGCAAAGTAAATACACATCACACCAACGAAAACACCAGTCTGACGGTGACGAACATGGTATTGACACTTTTCCATCTTGTGATAAGTGTCGAGGAAGAATAGAACAGCGACTGAGAAAAAATACAGCATATGATAACGATACTCAACGACAGGATCAAAAGGATTTGTTCCCCATATCACCGACGAACGGACAATTATTGTCTGTCGACGAAAGCAATTTCAAAAGCAACCTTTCAACGTGCAAAAAGGAATTTTTTAGTGAAAATAAAAACGATTATTCTGAGCTGAATAGCAATGTTGTTGTTGTGCAAATAATTTCAAATACCCCTGAGTCAACAGCCGATTCGGAGGAAATATCTACTTTATTTCCCGAACAAGGTAGTAATAAGAGCTTGATTGATGGAGATAAACGTGAAAACAATGTCACATCTACCACAAACTGTTTAAAAACGATTTTACAGGGTGGTGACTTCCACACAGACTGTGAATTCGATGTACGTCACTTGCAAAATTATTCAAAATATTCAACTCAATTAGGTCGTGTGTATGAGTGTTACGATGAATTAGATTTTGATTCGAATGACGACGATGAATATAGTTCGTCGTCTTGTGATTGCTCTGTAGAACCGATTGTACCCACCGTCTTATCGTATTCAACGATGCGAGAGACAATTGGACCTTTACGGGGTTTGCTGAAAAATCCGAATCGCGCGGCACCAGTACGGAAAAATCGCGTTGTGTTTGATGAGACTCGTAATCAGTTTTTCGATGCTGATTACATTATACTTATTCGAGAAGACTGTCAATATGACGAAGAGGACGAAGAACCGTGTACTTGCGGCGAACACGAGCTCGTTCGATTATGCTGTGAAGAAAATTGCCAATGTACAGGATACAGTGAGGATAACCGAACACCACAGGTAAGAAAATAATTTTTATACAACTGAGTGTCATGAAGCAGAACTTTAGACTCTGTTGTAACTCGTTGCAATAGTAGATTATGCACCGCTGTCCAGGATGCTCTATTTTGACGATTTGAAGGTTATTTCCCGAACCGAAGGCGTGGGAAATAATTAAAATCGTCAAAATAAACCATCCTGGACAGCGGTACATATGCTATTTTATCTGCCGAGAAAAGATATATCGAGAAAAACAATTTTGCCCTAGGGAGAAAAATGCGAGATTATCGTTCTAGGCAGATAAAGTTCTTTATTGTATACGCGACGATAAATCTCACATTAAACTTAATTATTGATACTATAATGTCAGTATTTATCCGTCTAGACTTCTGTTTACGACAGAAAATAGCAGCCGAACTCAAAATATTAAATTAAAAAAAGTCGCACACAGAGCAACGATGCTAACATCTTCGAATCTGAATTGCGAATTTCGAAAGTGAATTGTATACTTGCAGCGAATGTGATTCAATTTACATCTCACATAAAACGTGCTTATTATATGTGTGCGGAGTGGATGTGCTTGAATCATTTTTTGTTGTCTGATACGATGTACCTATAAAAAAATATAAAACTAATTATTTGGTGTATGATTGAAACACTATTGACTCCATATTACGTTATAATTTATTGTTGGAACTTATTGATTACGTGCGAATGTTGCGGTGGTCGAACTGCGAATGCTATCGTTCGCCGTTCGTACTTCGTCTGCTGACGACGTATGAGCATGAAGTTTGCTTCGGGAGACTGAGCATTGAGCAATATATTATTTTTGCGTTAGGAGTAGTGCCCGGGTTACGGGTCACTACATAGGTCCCCTTTTAGCGAAGCGAAAATTACAAAAAAATTGAAAAAGAAAAAAAAATATAAATAAAAATAAAATTGACTAAATGAATAATGACTGTTCACATCGAAATTCCTGTTACTTGGCTCTGTGTTATGTAAATAATTGTTGTTCATCTTAGAATGAATTTTTTATATGTATAGTTTGATTTTTCTCGAGTGTGATCGTCGTTCGATAGCTTATTCTAAATATCCAAAACAATCCCTAGAGAAGTCAAAAACGTCGAAAAAATGGTCATTTTCAAATAGTCGTGGAAGGGACGATATAAAATTTTTTCCCAAACCCAAAGCGGGAGGCTGTAGTTATTGCCCTTAGCTTTCAAATGAATGTCTAAGTAGAACTTTGTGACGCGTAGAAAAAAATGGAAATGATTTATGTAAAAATTTGAAAAAAATTGAAAATCCGTAACTTTTTGTATCATTAACTTTACGTACCTCCACAAATGGAATAAAAAACTTAACCCAAATGAAAAGAGAGTTCCTATATTGTGTGAAAAACAAA
>WJQU01002812.1:0-25000 GCA_029228625.1 Pseudolycoriella hygida
CCCCAAAAGTATTTTTCTATGATAGTCCAATTCATTACCTTTGCAACGATACTCAATTTAATGTTTGATGAGTAAGTGAGTAAGTAATTAGTAAGTGAATGTTAGGTGACAAAAAACCATTAATAAAGCTTTGAAGCGAGCTTAAAAGCTTCAAAATAGTGAAGTTTCTCAGCTTTTTGTCGCTTAACATTCACTTACTCTAAGAGTTGCTGAAATTGTAATTTGTCTCATAAAACATTAAATCGGGTAGCGTTGGAAAGGTAATGAATTGGACTATCATAGACAAATACTTTTGGAGACTTTTCGTCAAATGGGTATTTCATAGAAAGGAAGAAACCCCTCAAGATGGCGGAAAATTAACTTTTCACATTTTTAGAGACCACAAAATTTTATTAAAAAAATTAAAAATTTTTTTTAGATCTCATGCATCAAGACAATATCTTCTTTTTACTATTCCGGAAGACTCGGATAAAGAAATAAATTGGCTAAGCCGCAATGATGCCTTCTATGGCTGTTTTCAAAAAATATAAACTAGAAAACCCGGTATGCACTCGTATTCCCACCTTCGCTACGGGCCTGCGTTTTTCTTATAAAAATGAGAACACAATAAATCCGTCTTATGTCGGCATTCAACAACCCTATTTTATTTCATCCATAAATAAATCGAATTCTTGTCATGAAATGTGGGTATTTTTAATTTGTACTTTTCTATCAATGATTGGATCTTAGTTTATGGTTTCTAACGTTTGGATGAGAAGATAGTCATCAAATTAAAAAAAAATGCTTTTCAATTGTCAAGTTGTAATTTAATTGGGGCAAACAAATATTTTTGTCCAAATCTAATGCAGTACGAGAGTGCCGGAGGTATACAACGTAAAAAACACCGTTTATTCACGAATAAAAGAAAATATCTTGTAGATGATAACTCAAACAATATTTTCAGTAAAAAGGAAAACATTTTCCTTATTGGCAATTTTTCATGCAGATTGTGTCAAAGTGTCATGAGTGATTTTTTTGGTACTTTTGAGGAAAATTTATTGATGGTGATAAATTTACGAAGAAGAGGTAGGCATGAAAATGAAATTTAAATGTTTGAGTAGTGGAAGGATTTGTTTTTGATTTTAGTCAACTGGGCAAGTTATTGGTAGTATAGATATTTATTTTATACGTGACTCTGATGAGCTCGGTGCATAATTTTTGCATGACTAATTTCACAGACGGAAAAAAAATTGACCAAAAGGAGTTGTTAGTAAAAGGGAGATGGAAGATTTGGGGAACAATAGTGATGTTCGCTGACATCTACGCCGCGCTAGTGATCTAAGGCCTTACGACAGTACGATGCCACCGATGTAAAATTACAGTGAGGTCAAGTAAGTGCTTGAAATGAAAGATGGCGTCGAAAAAACAAAATCCGGGTGCGATGATAAAAATTAACTTTCAATAGACTTTTCAATATAACGTAATTTCAAAAGCGTAAAGTATTCAAAAATTTCTGCCTCCAACCCATGCAACCGTACTTTTGCTCTCCATTGATGAGTAAAATGCTTATATGACATACTCAAGTTGCCCCCCATCTCTGAGTACGTACTTTGCTCTCTGAAACTAAACCAACATCTCGACAAATATTTGTCAAAAAGACAAGTGGTGGGCATTCTTATTTTCTCGACAGTTTTCTGACTCCGAATGGGTTGATATTTTTATTTATTGTGGTAGTCGTTCATTATTTTCTTTAATGATCAAATATACCTCAACAGTCAAAAATGCACTATAAAATCTATAACTTAGAAAGAGCATACTAAAATGAGCAGTCGTCGGTATCATCTTCATCATCATCATTAAACTTTATAGACCGTGCGTGAGGTCCTTATGCCAAAACCCTAACATGGTGAACTATCGCCCTCTATGTCCTCCTATCGCCCGTTAAGGAGATGGTTTGTTGGCCAAGAAAAAGTCCCCTAACTTCAGGCCCGTATCTGGGGGGGCGGCAGAAGGGGCTAAGCCCCCTGGGAACCTCTGAGCCGCCCTGAGATTCTGAAAATTATGGACATAACTTTTTTATTAACACACTTTCGTAGGCTAAACTCCTTTCAGAATTTCGCTTGCGGCGCATTCAAACAATACATTTACAAGCCCAATCGCCCTTGGGAGAAATTCTTTAGCAGAAAATTGTTTTTTCTCCGTATGTTTGTTAATTTGTGAAATATAAATCTATATGAGAGGCCGTTCATAAATTACATAACGCTAAAATTGGCATTTTTCAGACCCCCCTCTCCCCTGTAACGCAAAAAGAGTCAAGTTTGACCCATTTTTTTTTCTAGCCGTAACGTTTACAGTTACTAAAAAAAATTTCGCTCGCTTCGCTCGCGATTCATAATTTCTTTAACAATATGAACAATTTTCTCGCCTGATGAGAGAACGTTAGTTTCAGGCTTTTCTTGAAACTTTTAAAAAATTCATATTTTCAAGTCACTCTGGCTACGGGCCTGCCTAACTTCGAAATCGGTTGAATCTATGAACCTTCTCCTTGCCCTCAGGCCAAATGGTTCTTTGTTTGTGCTCACAATTTATGTCGAAAAATTGCTCATAAAAACGTGTGCAGAAAATTTTTATGATGTAACAATTTTTCTGACTGCAGAAAGTGCTTAGAATGTGTCCAGATCTTGCCCAAATGAAATTTTATGTGCGTATTCTGTACGATTTATTTTTATTTAGGCGTATGGATTTTCTTCTAATTACAATTCACATTTTACAAACAATAATTTTCAATAAGCTACAAAACTATTTACTAATCGACGTAAATAGTTTTGTAGCTTATTGAAAATTATTGTTTGTAAAATGTGAATTGTAATTAGAAGAAAATCCATACGCCTAAATAAAAATAAATCGTACAGAATACTACATTTACGCAAAATTATGTTATCGTCCTCGTGAGTTCATAAATCCAATTCAAGCTCCTCCAGCCATTTTACTGCTTCCGGTGTAGTCCTGTGTAGAGCTGAAATACCCCCACTGAATTTCCGGCTCTATGATTTACTTACCCCGGACAAAATGACCTGGACTAAATTACCCCGGGCAAAATTACACCGGACAAAATATCCCTGTAGCTACCCGGAACAAATAACCCCAGACGAAATACCTTCGCTGATGAAACGTTGCATGTAATTTTTTGGGGGGCTCTGCCCCCTCATCCCGGCGCCTGCGACGAACTTAATGACTCTCGCTGATGAAAGGTTGTATATAATGTTTTGGGTAGCTCTGTTCCCTCATCCCCGCGCTTACGCGGGCTTGATAACCCTCGCTGATGAAAGATTGCATGTAATGTTTCCCTCTCTACCCCGCGCCTGCGGCGGGCTTGATTACGCCCTGCGGGAGTGCCGCACCTCTACGCCGCTTTTTATTTTTCCATCATGTTCACGGCTTGCGGCGCAGCTTTCTGTAAAAATTCTGGATAATGAAGAATGGAGTTATTTTGTACAGGTAAAATTAGTTATTATGTCTGGGGAAATTTTATACGGGTTATTTTGTCCGGGGTAATTTTGTCCAAGGGGTTAATAAATCCGAACGCCGAATTTCCGTAGCGGGAATACATTGACTGAATAGTCGAGTTGTCGCAGTCACACGGCGGTGACTTAATATATTTCCACAAGAACATCTTCTCTCCGCTACACTTTCTAGGCAGAAAGAATCCGGTCACTTGCTCAGTAGAGTTGTACAATGAAGATATAATACGCAAAAGTCAAATTTTTGGCCTAAGGGTTGGCCTACCCGTTAGCCTAACTCTCGGGACCTGTGTACCCAAGATCCTTTTCGGTAGCCTGTTATTAACCATTCTTTGAACGTGCCCGAACCAGCGCGGACGACTAGTCCCTGCCGATTCTACCACTGACGAAACCCTAAAATTTTGCCTAATGTCATCGTTTCTAATATGATTATCCCACTGCTCTCTGCGATTAACATTTACTGTACTCCTAACCTCCAGGTCATGTACAAGATATCCGCAGTCCACCCAGCTCTTACTACCATTTAGAATCGTCAGCCAGAAAATTGACCTGTGGATAGCTAACTATATTCCGCCACTTAATTCTTTTGTTTAACACATACGATCTCAACTGACTGGCCACCACGTCTCCCATTTTCCTTCTTTCCTTAAATTTCCTAATTAACTTGTCATCCTCTAAAAAAATGGTTCCTAAAGTACTTGAATTCAGAAACCTGCTCCAGCTCTTCCCCATTTAAATTGCAAGTTATCTCCTTCCGAGATTCCGACATGCATAACCTAGTTTTCCCTAAACTTATTTCGATCCCACACTTTTGACATGCAGCATTCAATTCCATGCTGTAAATCCCTGGTATTATCTGCTATCCGCATAGGCATTTTCATTATTACCTCACCCACCTCGACATTTCCCTACAAGTTGGATTGATAATTTTGTCCATGCAAATTATGAACAAAAGCGGTGAGAGATCGGTATCATCGAAACTTTTGAAATGTTAACGTTTGCGTTGCTAATAGACAGGAAGTCTGGAACATTTGAAGTACCAGCTTAAAGGTAGCTGTTGTGTGAGTATGAACTTCGCTGATCCTTTTTACTTATTTATGATTTTTACACTCTACATCATTAATTAAAATAAAAATCTAGCTATGTGTCGTTCCCCTATCATTGGAACCGCCTCACCTTGAAGAAATCATCCACCAAGTAATAACAAGCATTTACTGTCGCTGATCGTGGTGTGGAAGGTAATTCAAATGAAAAACACTCTCCATTTGAATGATGTGTTTGAAAAAAAAAATCGTTTTTAATAACATAATTTGACAGCGAAAAGCAAATTGAAAAGAATTCACCCTTGCATTCAGTGTGTCAGTTTATTTCAATGATCTTTTTCGAGTATTCTCGAAAAGCTACGTTTGATTTTATGTTGCACAACAAAACGATTTGGTCGCTGGAAATTAGGGGTCTATTTAATGGTTATAAAAATTGATGCAAAGAATCCGTAATGTGCCGATATTCCGTATTATAAAAATGAAATTTGTTCGTTGTTGCAACAATAAAATGAAGATTGATGACTCGGTAAAAATATGTGAGACAAGCGAATTTTTTTTGTATCCTACCAACAATGGGTACAGTGTATACGAACGCAGCGCATACGATTCTTCACATATTGTTAATATTAAATGTCGTCGTTGCTGAACAGGCCATAAAAACTTGAAATTTTTATCAAGAGCCACATCAGTTCATTTGGTCAGCCCTCCAAATTAAAAGGACATAAATTTTTGCCATCTGAGATTTCATTGTTATTTTTTCCGAACAAATTGTATTGAATGTATAAACGAGTGTGTGGACGATTTTGTGAATGGTGATATTACTTTAGCACTTCTAATTTGATTGTTAGACTCCGTTATAGGAAACATAATTTGTTTTTCATTAAATGAAGCGTGAAATTTGAAATAATTTCTTCAACGAACCTTTAGCAAAAATATTACAAAATACAAATTTTGCAGACCATTAATTCATAAAGAGCGTTCCCATTTTTATGATAAAACGGTCCAAATTTCAGTAAAGTGCTACTGATGATGATGCTGGTTTGAACAGAAGATTTGTGAGAATTTTGAGTTTACAAGAAAATATCTTCATCGCATCAGGACTACAGTTCATCATCTTCTGAATTGCTATCCTCATTAATCATTAATAATTGAATATTGTATCTCTTTATTATGTTATTTCAAAGTGTTGATTTATTCAAAGTTTTTAATTGTAGGGCAAATGTGCCAGAAACCGACCTGAAAGACATAATCAAGTCTGGTTTTCAGAATACTTCACACTCTATAACGTCCCCTTACTCATAGATGTGATTTAAATAGAGCTATGAGCGTGTGTTCTCTGGTAAACAAATTATACTATAACTTTGAAGCATAGCCGCGCCCGCCGTTGGATGTTAGGCTTGACAAGAGGACTCTTTGGAATAATGTCAAATCACTGGGCTTAGTAGCGTCTCGGTCTTGCGCTACTCCAGCTTTCACTGGCGATGATTTCAATGTGTACTGTACTGATCTCACTGTACATCGCGTGAAGAAAAAGAGAGTGAGTGAGATTCGTCTTCCGCGTCTCGATGGGGCTTTTAGGGCTGTTGATGACTTAGAAGTTTTTAGTGCTATATTTAGTGTTAAATCGAATGCTGTTGGGGTCGATGGACTGCCGCTGAGATTCTTCAATTTTACAATTCCGAAGGTCTTGCATCATATCACTCACATTTCTCAATTATGCTATAACATCATCTATTTGTCCAGGAGAATGGAAAATAGCTAAAGTGATACCCTCGCATAAAAAGAGCCGTCACTATTAGAGCCGTGCGCCGGCGTTTCGTCGGCTGGGTCTTCAAGACAGCCTCTAGCCTTAGGACTACATCCTAAACTTGTCCAATGTTCAGCAAAAATGTAGAGGAGAGTTGTATCTAATCGGCTCTCGTAAATGTCACTGGAACAAATTATTTGAGTTGCGTCGACTTTAAAACGAACCTTCGGCCACATTCGGCTGACAATCAATTTAAAGTCGGCGCAACTTAAAATCTTAAGTGACATGAAGGAGTGATTAATAAGAAGCTAGTGGGAGTGCTGCATTTACTTGAAAGCATTTGATATGGTTAGCCATGATCTGCTTTGTGAAAAGCTTTCGCGGAAATTCGCCTTCAGCTTGAGTTCTGTCAAACTTATGCGCAGTTATCTTACTGATCAGTCGCAGTGTGTCGTTATCATATATAATAGAAGAGTACCGCAAGGTTCGATTTTGGGACCTCTTCTTTTTACGATGTTCATTAATGACTTACCTGATGAAGTAAAATATATACGTTCCCATTTGTTCGCTGATGTTGCCCAATTTTATAAATTCTTTTCGAATGATGAGGTGCAGGACTGTGTTGAACAGATGAACGCTGACCTTCACTCTGTTCGCGTCTGGGCAGGTGTCAACGGACTGCTTCTTTCTGTGGGTAGCATGTGAAGTCTAAATTTTTAACTCTTCACTCTGGCTAAAATGACATAAGTGTTTCTCGTTTCCTCACACAGCACATCAAACTGATTCATTTAAAAGACATCATTGTCACCAACGGGTTGGATGTGAAAAAAACGCAAGCTATGGTGGTCATAACGTTGGGGTAAGATCAGCTGTTAACAGTGAGTAATGTGGTAAAGTTATTAGAGGTTGGTGGTTTATTTAGTATATTTCCGCACCTTCATTTGGATGGGGAGCCATTGAATACTCGTTGAAACTAAAGAATCTGGGTCTCATGATAAACTCGAGGATAAACTTGAGGCTTTCGTGGCACGACCATGCGGAACATATCTACCAAAAAGTGTATGCTCTTCAAATTTCGGGCGATGAGTTTTTTGTACCGCCTAATCTCAACTAAATGTCTTTCATATCTGCATGAGCTGATCGTTATATCTAAAACTAATAAATCAGAGTTTCTTTTCGGTAAAGAGTTTGTAGACTGGAATGCGTCTATTAAAATATAGCTGTATACGGTTACGTTAGTGCAACAATGTTCGTTCACACATTTACTTTCGGATTCCACAACAATATCTCTCGGATTTACTATTTCCTCAAAGTACATTAACGGAACTAGGATGGTCGGACTGGACAGCTTACCACTGGCACAGTAAAACACGTCGGTGACGAAAGGATCTCATCACAAAGAAGAACCTTGGAGCCCAGCCGGGTTATTGACATTCAATATTTGAATCGACGCCAACTTCATGCCAATCGAAATCCATTGTTTTCACTAACTAACTTCATTTTGAATACCATTCTACTTAACGTGAATCACATTCATTTAACGTAAAGTTTACGTGGATTTCTCGGAACCGGCTGTTTTTTGGTTCTAATGGCTTGTACGTAACCAGCATTTCCTCATAACTTTTCAAGCAGAAATTCAGTGTTTATCGAACATCTGTGTGTCGTAGGACAAAAATACGTGATTTCGAATGAGAACAATAACTGTTCCACCTACCTTATACGACTTGCACCTTACAAAAAAACATTCGGTCCATTTAGAGTGGATGGAGTCTTATTATACTTTCGATATGCACTCTCATCATTAATTAATCGACATAATGGAATTGAATCTCCATTGTGAATCAATAATTATATCGAAAATTATTCTCAATCATACTTCGTAAACATTATTCAGTGGACAAGTGTTTCTTAAATAAATATTTACATTTGAAAATATACATCAGACCAGCAGTGCATAGCCATAAAATCATTCAATGGTTAAGTTGAAGAAATCAACTTCGAATATTTATATTACGATTGTGTTAATAAAATAGACTTTGGAGAATAAATACTGTTGGCTTCTTCTAGTTTAGATGTTTACGAATCAATTGGAAACGATAAATAGTCCAGTAGTCGTTCCTTTCATTATTTACACGAACGAAAGTCTTCATAGAATCGTTAAATTATAAAATTGCACACAATCGACTAGATTAGCGCGTCAGCTGTCAGAGCTTCATGGGTAAGTAATGCAACTTAGTAATTTATCAATTTTCATACTCGATTTATCTTTCATATGCTTCGCGCATAAAAACGCGCTTTATTTGAGCGAAAAACTCGATATATTCTTTATATTACGCCAATATATAAGCTTTATACTCGAACTTTAAAAGTATATAAGCTTTACAGTAGAACTGTAAAGATACATAAATGACGCGTTCAAGCGCTAAATGTATAAAACTGTTTACGCCGTTGTTCTCGAAATATCAAATAGGTTCTCGACTGCATCTCGAACCATTTACCATTTCTCGAACATGAAATACCCTTTTGTGTTCTTGTATTCTTTTCACTTCCTTATTACAAATTAGACAAAAAGCTCACACAAAAGCTTTCAGAGGCCCAATTTTCAACAAGCGAGAAGTTTATATCACTTTTATCGCATTTGCCTCGTGATTTTCACTGAAAATTATTGCTCCAGAAGGGTGTTTAAAACATTATTCTCATACGACAAACGAATTTTTCATTTCCCTTTGTTTGTTGTCTCGTTTTCGCTCATGCGATAAAAAAGTGTATCAAGGGGAAGTCTCGGCAAGCCTCGACGTTTTATGTAATGATAATCTACTATTATCTCTCATTTTACTTCTCACGTGAGAATTTGTCTCAATTGAGTTAGTAAGCGAGATAGTTGGTGAGAAAACATGGCACAACTTCTCGCTTGTTGAAAATATCAACTGTGTCGTTAAACAAAAAGCGCGCACAAAACAATGTCAAGTGACGTTAAAATAAGGCGCAAACGAAATTTTACATCATTTCCACATCATTCTTACACCTATAATAAACTATCAGCGATGATTCACTGTGGAATTTTTCGGTGATTCCTCGGAGAATCATCGGTGATAAACGCACGGACGGACAGAAAGAGTGAAAACATCAAGTAGCTATCGCTTACATATTTTTACATCATTTACACTTCATTTCGACGTACATAGGCAGGCATTGGTATACAGTACTTCAAATAAAATCAGATGCTGTATATCATGATGCAGCGATTAGTGGGACGGGTGGCTCAGTGGTGAACGCACTGGACTACCACCGAAATGGCCCGGGTTCGATCCCCGGTGAAAACATTGCTAGGAATTGTTATAAGAAACATAACGTCTCTAGGTTCACCCAAGCTTCATAAATTGGGTAGTTACAGTATTCGATGCACGTAACGAAGCGTATCAGGAAGAATATCCACATGTGACGTAACAAGCATTTGATAATCCTGCATACAAAACGCATAACACAATGCATGTCAACGGTGACTTGGCGCCAATCGTCAAGCAATGAAATTGATGGGAAAAAACGTTGGCACATCCCAACTAGTCAACCATAGATGTCGCTGTATTGGACATACAACACATTCAAAATATGGTTGGTAAAGAACATGGCCATGATGATGGCCATTCAATGGATCGCACAAAACGCAAAACATCATCGATTTGGCTCGTCGGACCTGTAACTATGCGACCTCCCGATGAATTCGTCGTAAATATCAACATAAGAACATGAGCTACATAGAAATTGTAATAGAAACAACAAGAAAAAATGTTAGATACTAGATGAAACATGTAAAACCATACGATTAATAATAAAGCAGCCATTGTTTCTTAATTTTACGTCTTGTGAAATTTCAGCTGTTTTGCCAATACCATATACATTGCAAAAACATAACCAAATACCCGTACGTATCAGAATAGATGTGGCAAACAGAATAGATGTTGGAAAAATATTCGAACGTATCTAAATATTGAAATGAGCAAACAATCCCATGTTTTATGTTCTTTTATAGCTATAAGAATTTGAAAGATCCATAGAAATGTCAGAGGCCCTACCGAAATCGAAATTTTGTTCTCTACAACTTTGCCTTTGGAAGCAACTTTCTAACTTTCATAGTTCTAGAGGCATGGGTCATCCCGACCAATGCTAGAAGTGGTCAAATACCAGGATTGGGTCCTTTTTTACTAAAACCCTGAAGCACGTGTTTCCTAAAATTTTATTCTCTACAACTTTGCCCTCGACTGTAAAACTCCATATTGCACAGTTAAGGAAATATAGACGAAAAACCCACTGCTTTTGTACAAGAAACTCAATTTCATCCGTTCCATTGGTCCCAGTACCCAGGCCAATGACTCGATAAACAAAAAAAATTTCCCAGTTTTCTGAGATCAAATGCTTGAATTTGAAACCAAAATGAACAATTTCTTTGCTCTACTTGCTGCAGATATTTGCGAAAAAGTTTCACCGACGCTCGAAAATCCGTGTTCGAACATATCTTCGGAACTTCCCGACCGATTTTGCTCATCTTCAAACTTGAATCATGGGAGGCATGTACCTTTCAGGGGAAAAAAGTTTGGGGTGATCGGTCGAGCCGTTTGGAAAAAAAAACTAGAGACGAAAGAACAGACATTTTTTATTGCTGATTCGTCATCACTAGACGATAATAAATGTATCCCCCCACCTTCTACCTCGATCTACCCCATGTTACAATAAAGTTGTTTGTAGTAAATGTATAGGACCTTTGTACTTCGTACGGGTCCAAACAGCTGAAATTTGACACGATGTAAAATTAAAAAACAATGACTGTTGTAAATTCTAGATACTTTTTTATGTCATCTAACACCTTTGCTTTATCTTTTTAACAACACATCCATCAAAGTAACGTCAAACTTTGAGGACATTCAATCAGCGCTGCGCACGCATCTATGGGTGGTGGGGAGAGCGTGGTTCTCCAAAAGCTAATTTTTTTAGCTTAAATCCATTTGAAACTTTGACACCTTGACAAGCATAAACGAATTCAAGGAAGTTCCTTACACCCTCAAAAGTCGTCTGTTTTGTTGATGGACTAGCCGTAATACCGTAATGATTTACCCGGACCCGGGTTTTCTCACCCTCCAAGTGCATCTAGGCTTCCCGATTGATGTGCTAAAGGGCGGACGGAAAAACATTTTTTACTATATTCTATAACGAATAAACTTTATTTTTTGTTTTTGTACTAATCCGACTGAACTAAACGATGTGTTAATTCGGAGTCAGTTTGTAGTCTAAAATTCTTTCCATCTTTTTTCTTTAATGACCAGTAGCATATTACCTCTTAATTACTTGAAAAAACATTTAATTTACGTTACACATCAAGTCCAACAAAATTTAAATCTTAATGAACCATAATTATGATAGATCGTACTTTACCTTTTAGTTAAAAAAAAACAATTTGAAGTTAAAGTTGTCTCGACGCTGACCCGTGTATACAAGTATACACAACACATAAATGTTGCTATCCATTTTGATTGCATCTGCGCCATTCAAAACCTGCGCGTAGATATCTTCTCCAATCATCAAACAAACTTCATCATAAAATCCACTCGAAAATTTACTCATCTCATACTTTCACAATGTTGACAATTCGTATAAAATAAATGCCAACCATTTGGACTGCGGTGTGTGATCCATCCCACCATTCTACCATCCCCATTAACAATGTTCCACATTTTACGTGCGAGAAATGTGCTTTTAAAAAGCATCAAGGCATGGTTTATATGTGGAAAAGCTCTCTCAGGACTCTATACTAACATTAACAAATCACCACACATTTAACGTCCAAAATCAACTTGCACAATGTCATTTTTTCGAATGTGATTGTGCTAACTGGGGACACAACTTCAGAAATATTTAATTATAAAACATTTTAATTTCTTTTTTGTCGTATTTTAATATGATTGTGTCTTCCACTTCCTTTTATTAATATTTTAGGAAAAGGACGCGAAACGGAACGAACATGCTACAACATCACATCCATTGTTTGTGTGTTAAACATGAACTATTAATTTAATTGATTCTGTGAACATTGTTCCTATGAAATGAATATTTATCTCAATTTCGTTTGGTTAAATCAAATTATTTAGCTATCAAATCAACGCTTTTATCTGTTGTATAAAATGGGACGATGATATGGGTTTTTTGTTAGAATTTCATTTGATCAAATATGTGTTTCTGTTGCAGGGTAGCACTTAGGAGTGAAATATAAAATTTTTAACGACATGGTTGAAATTGAGTTTGTTAGGATAAGAAGGTGGTCTATTTCAACTGTCAAAATGACATTTTAAGCATCAAAGTAAGCAAACGGGCAGTTAGGGAGAATGTCAGAAAATGTATGTGTCGTTATTGTTAATGTATCTGATCAAAAAAGATCCTAAGACTGAAAGAAAAGTCCAAACATTTGACGTTTAAAAAGTCATCTTGACAGTTGGAATAGATCGACTTTTCATATTACGTAATGTAGACTTCGTTGCCAATTTTTCATTCTAATTTATATAAAGTTTCACTGAAAGTCATCGGACTTTCAGAACCACTGTATTTCTTCTATCATTTTTCATAGAAATACCGAAACAATTGGGTCAAGGATTGAGTGCTGCTTAAAGCAGGGTAGTGAAAAAATGAGGTAGTTTCGGCTAATGAAGGAATGTGTGTCTATATGCTCTAAGGAAATATTGTGGACAAGCTTGATATTGGTGTATTTCAGTCAGCTCTTGCCAGGAGCGTGAACGGCCGCTTACAATAGGTGGTAAAGTTGGCAAGAGCCAGGGGCGTGACAGCCTTTTGTTTTGATCTTTGCAAGTAATACTCAGCGTAAAGTTAGCTGCAGTTGCGACTGAAGCCAACTTCATTGCAAAAAAATCATTCATAAATCTACCAAAATCAGCTGACTTCATTGAATAGTTAAAAAATCAGTTGGTTTGTTTGCAATGAAGTTAGCTTCGGTCGCAACTGCAGCTATCTTCACGCTGAGTATTACTTGCAAAGATCAAAACAAAAGGCTGTCACGCCCTGGCTCTTCAGAACTTTACCACATATTGTAAGCGGCCGCTCAATTTTTGTAGATCATGTATGATATCATAGCCAGTCAACTAATATTGATCTTGTTTTTTGAAAACTTATTTTGTTGATTATAACGATTATATTGGTGATATATTTACCACTGAAAAAAATTTTCCGTGACTAGTACTTCATCTGCCGCATCTGTTCCATATCAAAATTGAAAGGTTCTCACATAGCCAGAGATTTTAGATGACTAGATAGACTAAAAATGTGAGCAAATGTCATCATCATTTGACATTTCGTCACCATACAAAATGCAAAGAAAAAATTTCTCCATACAATCTTCATCATTTAGTTTTGTAGGTTTTTTGAAGGTAATAAGACTCCATTGTTCGAATAATGGAATTCTGAGAAATAAACGGATATTCTATAAGCCTACAAAAATAAATGGAAGTAATTCATCAGATTTTTATAGTCTACGTGAGGAACCCAGCCGCCATATCATGTCTTTTCACGTAGCAATTGACATTGCGCGCTGGCTCATACTTTTCCACTAGGTTTAATTTTGCTTGGAGATGTAGAAAAAGATGGATACTCAGAAAAGCGTTCACTCCAATCCAACCCCTTCAAAAAATAAACAAAAATATTTTCACAACATTAAGGGTGAAATATCACACATTATATTCTGACGCGTAATTCAATTTAGCCGCAGTTGGGGGCCATACCAAAATGAAATTTAATCGTATTCAATAAACCAGCGAAATTAAAAGCTTTTAACAACAACGACACTATTAACTAGATTTTTAATGTACACATTTATTTGTATGAAATTTATTTAAAATCGAAAATAACAATTTTCGAATGATGATAAATAGTTTGTGTAAAATGTTATTAATGATTAGTAATAGGGCAGACAAAAAAAGTTATGAAAAATTTAAACAAATTAATGAAACAAAATTATTTAATGATCAAATTTAAAATGTCATTTATTTAAATTAAACAAAAAATTTTTTTTTCCTATCATTTGTTTTTAAATTACGTCTCGTTTATATGGCAATGGTTTCATATACAAACATAGAATCTGGTATTTTGACTAAAGCTTTGTGTTTATTAGTTAGGATTTTCTGATATAAAATTCCAGAGATTCACTCATTTCCGTGTTGTAACCATCTGAAAATTGGTTGGGATGTGTGATAGCAGCATCACGTTTGACTAAAATTCGTCTGAATTCTCTGAACTTCTTATGATTCATGCTCCGGGGATCATGGATCATGCATTCCTTCATTAGTAGCATAATACAAATTGTCTGAAGGAGGTGCAGGTAATCGTATATTTTAGTAGCAAAGGTTTTCTGAGGATTTCAAGGATTTTCATTACCATTTTGGAAGGATTTTGAATGATTTTCCACGAATCAGAGGATTTTCTTTTCACCGAGTGCACAATACTTGAAAAAACTGTTGCGAAAAGTGAACTTACTCATACTTCAAACGAGTGATGCAAGAGGTTACTTTTTGTCACTAGTGGTAAAAAGTACTGATTTGAGTAATAAAAAGCGCTAATTTGAGTGACAGAAAGTAGTAAACACAGTGATAAACATTTGAAAACGACCCATACGCATCAGAATAGATGAGGCAAACAGGATAGATGTTGCAAAAAGATTCGAAATGTTGCCTTAACTCTTCAGTGCATGAAATTACGTCGACATTAAATTGAATTGGAAATTGTCGAAAGGGCAATATTGAAAAACTCGGCCTTCCGAAAGTAGAAAATTGACCTCCAAATAGGCAAAAATGTTCATGTCAATTTTCCCTACAACATAGCAAAAAACCATTTTTTTGTCTAGAGCCGTCCTAGGGTTCTCAGGAGAGGCCTCGGACAAATACTTACACAGACAAAAATATTTCCCTCCATTTTCTCTACAACATAGTGAAAAACCATTTTTTGTCTAGGGCAGACCTTAGGACCGACCTAGGGCCATAAGGATATGCCTCAGACACATACAAATCAGTTAGGATTATGTAAGCGTTTAGGGTTTTAGGGTCCTGACTGAGTCCAAGGGTTTGTAATTAAAAAATTTTCTTCCATAAAACGGGAGACAGTCCTAGACCTTTCGATCAAAAAAAAAATTTGAAAATCGGAAGAGATTTACTCGATTTATGTACAAAAAATATCTAAAGCGCTAGCAGAAACTAGCTATATCCTAGGGCCTAATCTCAAAAAAGTTTCTTCTACTTATTGTTGGGCTTTCATAGACCTGTCGATTAAAGAAACAATTATGAAAATTGTAAAAGATTTACTCGAATTGGGTACAAAAAACACGTATGGCCCTAACATAGACTCGTTCTTAGCGCCCTAGCTAAGTCCAAGGACTCAAATCGGAAAAAAGTTCTTCCATAAGTTGTGAGACATGCCTTGATCTTTCAAAGAAAAAATTTTTGAAAATCGGAAAAGATTTACTTGAGTTATGTACAGTAGACCAAAAACCACTTAAAGGCCGTTGGGTCGACAGTGCCCAGATTCAATCTCATAAAAGCTATTTCGACTACCTTTCACGGAAAAAAAAAGTTTTAGAAAATGAGTTTTACTCAAGTTGTCGCAGTGAGGGACATACGGACGGACATTTTTTTTATTGCTGATTCTTCGATTCATGATCGATGCTCCCTCCTACTTCTGGCTCGAAATTGGGGTGGTTACGAACGTCATGGTAAACGCATAAGACCCCTTTTCGAAGAAACGGGTCTAAAAAAACTCATCTTTATAGGAATATTTACGAAAAACCACCAAATATCGCGAGGAATCGCGTAGCGCGAGTTGGGCCCACTCTAAGGATCTTTCATTCAAAACTATGAAGAGCGATTTCAGTGCTATCTCTGCGAAATATAAGTGAAAAAGTAACTAAGGAAGTTCTCGACCGATCCTGCTCAGTCAATTGTTTATCTTTCAGGAAAAAAAGGGTTTTGTGTCGGGAAAACACATTGGGCAATAGTAGAGACTCTGTTTTATGGTCCTGGCTGAGTCCAATGGCTAAAAATCGAAACATTTTCTTCCATTAATTTTAGGACATTCTCATAACCTTTCAAGCGAAAAAATATTTTTAAAAATCGAAACAGTTATGTACAAAAGAGCCAAAACCACTTAATAATAATAATAATAATAATCTGCCTTACAACCCATGAAGGGTTAGAGGCTAGATCACTATTTACTAGTTTCGCTATTTGTGGTTCTACTTTTTGAGATCCTTTCATTACTGGAAAGTTTTACTGTGCCAGTGGCAAGCTGTGCGACAAACCCAGTGCCATCTATGAGATATAACTAGGAGCGAAACTAGTAGGAGTAGAATACCGGTTCTCCCAACAATGCCTTTTCCGGTAAGCCGTACGATGGCACTACACTCAACTTCACTCGACTTGAACGATTCAATCAGTTTTGTTTTGTTTACAAATCTAACAATCGGTACAAATCCGTCTGCGGTTGAGTTTCGAACCAACGCACTGGCAACTCAATCTCGTAGTAGCAAGCAGATGTGTTAACCACTACGCTATCGAGTTGTCCCTCGAATTGACCCAAAACAACTTAGTCGGCTCTAATTCAGAGGCTCTTCGTCCAAAAGATTCCACCTGCATTTCCAAACTCACTTTTTGAACTACTTTTTAGGGGAAAAATTTTGAAAATCGGTCAAAATTTACTCGAGTTCATGTTTACAGACGGGCGGACTGCTTGACGGACCACATTTTTTCGGCAGATTCGGCACCTAGGGACCATGATCGATGCTCCCCCCTACTTCTCCAAATCGACTGGTTACAAACATAGCGCTTCGTACGGGTCCAAAAAGTGGTTGCATGAAAAAGTTCGTAGTCTTTGCACTGGAAAGTTGCTCTGCCTTGTTAAGCATAAGTGCCGTATCGCACAATCTAGGAGCTTTCAATTTGTATGCATAAACAAAAGAAGCTCGCAAAGCTCAGGTTTGCGATACGGCATTTACGCTTAACACGGCAGTGCTGTACGCAACAGGTTGCAAAATTGCTTGTTTTTCAGACATATTAAGGCACACACTTAAGATTTTCAAACTCGCTTCACTCGTATAACTTAACATCTAGCGTCGAAAAGTACCACTTTTCGCAACTAGATGGATAAATCACTAAATGTAACCGCAATGGGAAAACAACTCGAACATTTATGAGTACTGCGTTTGTTAAGCGATTCGGCCATTAACTGCATTACCACACCGTTTACATCACTAGTTTACACCAGAAGACAATAGAAAGAGCTTCAGGAGCTTTCAATTTCAATGGAGAATGGTATAAAATGTCAGATTCTTTCATTTTCATGAAAAAATATATTCGTAATTCTTGTCTTAACCCACTTTCATCTTAATGTAAAGACTTGCTTGTGAAGGATTCTCAAGTCAAATCTTAAAGAACAGGCCATGATGGGTTTCCACTGAAAATATCGAAAGAATTTTGGTCAGAACCCAGTTGTATACTTTCTTAAACCGTTGTTGTTTAGACCTTATGTTGTCATTACAGCACGAGCCCTTATTTCTGTTTACAGAATAGAAAAAAGTCGGTAATTAGACGATTTTACAACAAAATTACTGCTGAATACACTCAACGTAAAATAACATTGCCCATGCCGATATAACTCTTTTGTTTAAATAGAGGAGTTCTCAGGAACAATGTCGCTATGGGAATGATAATTTTGCGTTGAGTGTAGCATCGCGTTCTTTACATCAATAGTTCTGTGCTAAAAGTGTTGAGTATTACAAATTAGAGACTCCGTTACTTAGAACGGGTTTGATATTTTGAACATGAGATAAATGCCAGTTCTAATGTTATTTGCAAATGTTGTTCCGCATATAAAGCACTTTTTTGCTGCTTCTCACATCAATACACAATTGCATGGAAATTACAGTGACGCATAGCAACACTTGGTGGAGATTGCCTCATCATTTTTTTCCTTTATTTCATATTTATTTACTGATAGGATAGTGTATAAATGTATATAGCTATGCCAGGGCTCACATCTATAGCCATAAGATATATCCAATGTAATTACCATAACAAAATCCCATACCTAACCCCATTTTAATTATAACAAATCCTTATGTAATAGATAAGGGGATTATTTTGAAAAGGTTTGCCTTTCAATGGGCCTTCTAACGTAGGAACTCTCTTTCTATAATATAATTCGATTGTGGTGTCTCTTCTATAAGAGTGTGATGTTTTACAATACACCACATCGTATCGTGTATATCCGCCAATCGCCAAATTTTGTGTATATTTCATGTATCTACGCTGGGAAATTTTATTAAGGTACCGGATATACGTTTATATAGACAGTTGTTTATATGTATATGAGCATTATATTCTGTGCAACCAATTAAATTATCATTTATCAGAGTGCCATCAAGAAATTTAAATGATTGCTGGCTGGATACAAACGAGGTTCGAGGACCTATGAAATACGGCAATAATTCTCTGATTTAGAATTAAATTAGGAGTTTTAATGCTCGTTTTAATGACAATCATCCATCAATGTTTTGTGAACGCATACGATTCTCGTGTCTGGAAAATTAAGTTATTTAGTTTAATCGAACATATTTTGCGAAGTGGATGGGGAAAATAAATTTTGAGTCAGATGGAGGTCAAATCGGTTTTGTTAAATGCATCGATAACTTTAAATTTTTCCTTTGAAAAGTTTACTTTGTTCCAATTTCGTAGTAGTAAAATTATTATTTACGTATGGGAAGGTTGATTTTAGGCAACTTCGTGAGTTCTCTTCAAAATGCTATTCAGCGAAGCATGTGTACATTGGCTGTGAGAAATCACGGGAGTTTTTTTTAAATCACTAAGGTACGTGGCGGAGGACACGGGCTAGCTCAGTGGTAACTACTGTCACTCCACCAAGAATATCCGGGTTCAATCCTGGTGAGGATTTTTCTTCAATGTCTAGCATGAAAGTCACGTTCCTAGGCACACACAGACTTCATAATTTGGGTGGTTGTGAATTTGGTGCCGCAACAAGTCATACATAGAAGAATGACAAATATGACGTCACCCATATATGATGTGTACAAGTATCTGAGCCTTATTTTGGGCGGAGATAAAATTAGCAAACAAAAGAAATGCTAATAGTAAAATACAAGCTACCGTTATGCGTGGTTCGGATTCTCGTTAAGCATGAGGTACAAAAATGTCTGCCGGTAAAACAAATCCTAGTCCAAAAGCTACATTGGGCAGGAATCAGAGAGCTTTCCCTGGACTTTTTCAAGAGTTACCTAAGCAATCGAAAGAAGGGTGTAAGAATAGCTAGCAGTGAGAGCGGAGGTTATCGATGTTGGTGTCCCACAAGGCAGTGTCCTGGGTCCACTTCTCTTCATAATTTTCATTAATGACGTTCATAGACTCCCTATGCTCCAATATCTCTCACACGTTGAATATCGAACACTTCAATCATGACCTTGAACTACTGAATGATTACTCCCATATCAACAAGCTTTCGTCGAATGTCAACAAGACTAAAGTCATCCACTTCAGGATGAAGGAGCATAGTGATATACCTGAGTGTTTACTAAATGGACAAGTTGATGAGGTTGTGACTGTCATAAATATTTAGGGTTGCTGATTGATAACAAACTTAATTGGGCGGCTCACATCAATAATATTTGTAAAAAACTGGCATCCGTGTCGGGGGTCCTTAACAAATTTATACATCAATTCTAAGAACGCTGAATCAAGAAAGGAAAATCAGATGGGAAACTTTCACGAGCAACATGGACTTCAAACATTCAAGTAGAAAAGCATGGGATCTCCTCAAAAAACTGGGTGGTAGTTCATCTACGAATACCACACTTTCATCAATTAAACCAAATTTAATTGCGACCAACTTGACGTCAGCTTCTAGTTCCTATTGCACACGACACTGCAAAAAAAGTGAAACAGAAGCTGAGATTAGTTAGACGAAAACTGAAGGGCTCAACATTCGGTAACGCGATTAGTGTTGAGGACGTGAATCAAGCCATTTCTTGTTCCGAGCCCGGAAAATCATGTGGTGTCGATGGTTTCTTCCCAGAATTCTATACAAATCTCGGATCAAAGGCAAGGAAATGGATGGCGACATTTTACACTCTTTGCTACGAGAAACCATGTCTTCCAAATTGTGGAAAAGAGCAGCTGTCAAAGAAGCTCTGAAACCTGGTAAACCGAAATATTCGGCCGACAGCTATCATCCAATATCACTCCTGTGCATCGGTTACAAAATTCTGGAAAGAATAATTTATAACAGAATTGCAGAGAAAATCCACGACCACATTCCAAAAGAGCAAGCTGGATTCGTACCCAAACGGAGCTGCTGCGACCAAGTAATGTCATTAGTTACACATATAGAAGCTGGCTTTCAGGATAAAAAGAAAACGGCTGTGGTGCTGGTCAACTTAGGCTCGGCTTTTGACACAGTTTGGAGGGAGGCCATGTTACTTCAGTTGGCTAAAGTGGTAAAATGCAAAAGAACCGTTGATTTGGTAGATGCGATGCTATCCTACCGAATTTTTCGAGTATTCATCGGTGGAAACAAAAGTTCATCAGAGAGGCGGTTTGCCACAAGGAGCGGTTCTTAGCAGTTTGCTCACCATCCTAAACATTTCGGATATGCCGAGAACAATTTCAAGGAAATTCACCTTCGCCGATGACCTGGCACTTGCAATACAATACGGATACGATGAACTTTCGGAAAACTTTACCATCGCTGCTCTGAATGTTGACCTTCGAAAGTTGGAACGCTACTACCTTCTGAACAGACGCTTCGAACTTCATCTTTGGCGTTGGTTTACTCAACGGCCGTGTATTGCTGCCCTATGTGGTCCTGAATTCATGTCTCAGGTTGATCACTGGCACAATCAAGTCGACACCAACACCGTGGCTCTCAGTCTTGGCAAACATTGAACCACCGGCCTTGAGGAGAAAAAAGGCACTGGCACGCGAAATTGAAAGAATAGAGAATGACGAGGAACTGCCCATCCACAATGACACCAGAAGCAGGACAGGATCTCGTTTAATATCACGGAAACCTTTGTGGTTGAAACAGAACGCCTTACACGACTTTCAGCCTGAGAGCGATTGGAGGGATGCATGGAACGATACTCAAGTAACTGACTCACATCTGGTGAATGATCCCAACATTAAGCCCAGCGATCATGAGTTGGATCGGAGAACAGGGACGCAACTGAATCGAATAAGAACGAATCATGACCGGTGCAATTACACATTGAACAATTGAAACCCTGCGATCGATCCGATGTGCGATTGTGGCGAGCCTAAGCAATCGATCATATAGTCAACGATTGTGTCATCCGAAAGTTCGAAGGTGGGTTCGATTGAAGAATTAAACGAAGTAACTGACGAAGCAGTTGAATGGTTAGGAAACCTGGACATTCAGCTGTGATTACATGTATGATTACGCCAAGTAGATTGTATTTTATGTCAATTGTGACAATACCTATACGAGTAAATTAATAAAAAATTAAAGCACATTCTTCCCAAAAGTGCTCTTGCACAAAGACACTCTGCATCTGATCTGTTCAATATCCATTTTAAGGGAATACTTAACGTAAATAGTTTATTCCGTTTGAATGTATGGGTCTTTGTACACAATTCGGTACGTGAGAATTGCCTTCACAATGTTGCATTTAAAGGAACCCAACCCGGAAAGAAGCCACATTTGTCTTGTAGTGTTAGTAAGCGATATTTGCAAATGAAAATGCGTCTTAACTATTTACAGGTCAACCAAGAAGTGAGCTTTGTTTCCTAATGGATGACATATCGAACATCTGTTGTTCTTGGTCGGGTTATTTATTTATTTAGCGTATGTGTTTACAGTCTACATAACAGTTTAAATACAAATATCACGTTAATCTACGGTAAATCACAGCACAATTTTATCACATAATAATCGTCACATTTATAGTTGAAGGTCGAGTCTCTTTAACCACTCAATTGCTTCAGGTGTTGCTTCATGTATGTCGCTGCAGTCGCTGGGATGGATCGTCAATAAAGCAGAAAACAAACGATAAATTATGAATTGCTGGGATGAGCAATTTCGTTGTATTTCGATCAATGTTCAGAATCGACAACTGTCAACACCGATTTCGGAAAATTAGAAAGTTTTCTAATTCGCGTCAATTAATTGCGATTCTCTTGTCAAAGCACACATCATCACATCAACACATCATCAAAATTGCAAATTCGTCGTATTTCGATGATTCTTATGTCACAGAATTGCTAAGATCGACAATTCAAATTTCTCGTTTGTGTTCTCCTTGTTGTCGTTGTTGTCATTTCGCCATTCTCTTAGCCACCGGTCATTCGTGTCAAATTTGTCTGCTTCGAGCTTCATTGCGGCTTTCAGTGTTGGTTTTCTGGATTTGAGTCTATTAGCTCGGACTAAGTCGTCGTCGTTGTGTATGGGAAGTTGTTCGTTCTGTTGAACTGCCTACGTAAATGGGGTGGCTCGATGTTCGAGAGGACTGGAAGCCATTCCGTTGGTGTGGACTGGACCGATCCGCTTATTGTTCGTAATGTGTCGTTCAGTTGCGTATCAATTTTGACGGAGTGAGCGCTATTCAGCCATACTGGTGAGCAATATTCTGCAGTGGAGAAGACTAATGCAAGAGCCGAAGTGCGCAATGTCTCTGCGTCGGCACCCCACGTAGTTTCACACAACTTATGAATGATGTTGTTGCGAGATTTAACCTCGGCCGCTGTGTTTTCGCAGTGCTTTTTGAACGTGATTGTTGGTCGGGTTTATAAAATTCACACCCAGCCAACATGTAGAAGTACGTCATAGAAAATGGGGGCTGTGCCATTGCCGTCTGGGGTAGCCGGAAATACATACAACTCACTACGGGTGCCATTCTTTGGATTGAGTCCATGCCTATTCAGACAGAAACGAAAGAATGGCTATCCGAGCGGCAATACCCAGGGATAATTGATATTGCTAATAGAAAAATTGGTCGTTGTTGTTATGAACGAGTTTGATGAAAGGATGGTGATGTGTATTGAACATGAATATTTGTCTGAATCAGACTCAAGTGTTTTCCTTTTCTTTTCTATTCATAAATAAATTGAACTTGAACTTGATGGGGCGAACTGGTATTATAAGCCCTACTAGTTTACACACCCTGTACATCATAGGTGGCACTAGGTTTGTGTGCAATTTACCCCTGACACTGTAAAAACTTCGCTAACAAAAGGAACCTACACTGTTACCGATGTAAGTTACAGTACGTTACGGGACGTAACATGACATTAGAACAAAAGGCAACACAATAGAAAGCTTCGCTGGGGATATTTAGAATTCTTTCAACGCGGTGGCCGCAAAATTTTCAACAACTTAATTTGTTCATATATTTTTGGACCACTCTACGATTGGGGTATGTCGAAATCTACTATTTGAGATATATGCATACGAGAGAATGTGTCCTAAAGAGCAAACACATCCTGTATGTACTGAGAGTACACAAAATTGTTGTGTTTAATTACTTGCTGCCAGCTAAAAAAAAAATATTTTCAGATAAACAAAGAAAAAAAACAAATATAAAATACAGAAAAAAACGAGACTGATCGACCAATTTGATATACAAGCGATTGCCTTTTACGCCTTGTTGCCCTACAACAACATTATTCACAAAACCTGAATGGTTCCGAAAAGTTTCAAAATTTTTAATAAGTTAATCCGCATTCTTTATTTCATGCCTGTTCATCTATCCGTAAAATTGCTACATCAGTTTATGCTGACTTTTATTCCTTTTCATTTCATTCCCATAATAGTCAATAATAGCTTGTAATTATTGTTCATTTTGCACCTTTTCGCTTCAGTTCCTTTCAGATCACCAACAAAAAGTCACAAATTTTGGAATATAATTTTTTTTTTCACTCGAAATGGGAGAAAAACTTCTAACCTAAATACGATTAACAAGGGGTGTCGCATTATACTAAATAATATCGTTTTTGTTGTGGAAATTAGCAACATCTGCGATGTTTATTTGTAAATTAAATTTGAAATGGATGTGTGTGTATTTTGGGATGAAAAGTTTTATTCCGTTTTGTTTAATTATGTGATGTTTATGTTGTGATGGCTGTTATAATTCTTACGGAGAAGTTAGCTAGACAGTCGTATAGTTAGAATAATTTTCGTGTTAAAAAGAAATTCCGTTGAATTTGACGTGAACAACCCTGAGTGACCGTTGCTTAACTTTTACCTTTCTTTGAGTGAAATTCCGATGCAGGCCACTGCTTCTCTTACCATAGCAATGACGGTAGCTTTGTAAGTGCTTCAGCTCGGTACCGCAAAACTACATGATTACATTGCTGAGGTAATTGCCCGGCGTTATTTCGTTATCATAGAATACAATGGTTATTTACGAGTACAATGGGAAGGAGTGCAACGACGAGCGCTGTTCGAAACGGCAGGCTACAGTCAATGGGGAATTGTCGTAAGTTCGTAATTTGATGAAACTGGGATTTCGTAACATCCGTGTGCCATCATTCAACACCATCATTGACCGTAGTTGTCGTGAATTGTATTTGCCCATGTTTATTGAATGAACGTACAGTATTATTGCATTAACCCGGCGTCTGACTAGCGTCGCTATACCCAACTGA
>WJQU01002817.1:0-10000 GCA_029228625.1 Pseudolycoriella hygida
TGTGTTAGATTCTTGCTTTCTTTTAAAGTCATTGATCAACTTGCTTTTCACCATTTTAGTTAGATCTTCTTCAGGTCTACTTTCCAATGCAGTAACAAGTGAGTCATAACTTTCGGGTAGGCTTACTAATAGTAATGCCACAACAGGATTGTCCTTTAAAGTCTCTCCTACCGCCGATAAATCATTGACCAGATCGAGCATTATGTTGATATGATCTTCCATATTGCCACCTTCTCTCAACTGTATTCTACACAACCTTTTAGGAATCATGGGCGCGCGGTAGCAATGCGCCCGTGACGCAAGTCCCCACGAGTAAAAAATTCAGAAAATTATTTTTCGTAGACTTCGGAACCATATATACAGCTAAGTTTTGACTTCCCCCCCTTGCGACGTACCCCCCGGAAAATATTCTTCCTGGATTCTACGGAAAATTCTAAGGCGAAATGTCTTTTCACTCATTAAAATCGGTCCAGTGGATCCGGAGATATGACCTTTAGAAAATCGTCATTTTCCATACAAAATGTGCACTTTCATAGAAACCAAAGTTAATGGAAACATCCTACGTTAGTTAGTTAGTTAGTTAGTTAGTTAGTTACTTAGTTAGTTACTTAGTTAGTTACTTAGTTAGTTACTTAGTTAGTTACTTAGTTAGTTCCAGAGCCATTTGTATGAAAACCCACTTTTTTGGAGTTTTCTCGAAAATATTTAATTAATAAATCTTTGTATTTCAACAACTCCGTAATTTAATATGATTTTTCTATGTGCTTTAGTGTTAGTTTAAAGAACCAAAGGTAAAATCATTTCAATGTTTAATATCAAGTATTTATTTGTATTTTTTCCAATTAAATTTAGCCTGAAGATGGGGTCGACAATAAACCCGAAATATAGCAACAAGTTTAAAAAAAAATACATTATTTACGCCGCTATAACCCAAGAAATCCTACAATAAAAAGTTCATTTAAACTGACCGCCAGCTCATTTAAACTGACGGTCAGTTCATTTAAACTGACCGCTAGTTCATATAAACTGACCGCTAGTTCATTTAAACTGACCGCTAGTTCATTTAAACTGACAACGATTTAATTTAAACATACCGCCGGTTCATTGAAACTGACCTTAACTTTATTTGAACTGACTGCCAATTAATTTAAAAAGACGCCCATTTTATTATAACTGGTAGTTTTATTTTAGTGACGTGTTTACTTTGCATTTTCTAATAAGTTTTTCATAGACGCTCACACTCCGAAGTAAGCATTTTGGGGACGACCCTGAAATTTCTTCTTAGAACGCAGATGTCCCTGAAGTAACAATTTTATAAAGACTGGTGACTTCTACTAACAAAACTCTGAGACTTTGCTAAAGAAATCTATCGTCTAACTCCCATACATTCGAAAATAATTTTAAAAGTATAAAAAATGACCCAATGCCCAAGTGCCCGACATTTTCAAAAATACTGGTGACTTCTACTCACAAAACTCTGAGACTTTGTCAAAGAAACCAATGGTTTGTCTGTCATACCTTTCCAGATACTTTCAAAAGCATAAAAATTGACCCAATGTCCAATTGCCCGACATTTTCACCAATACTGGTGACTTCTACTCACAAAACTCTGAGACTTTGCCGAAGTAACCAATGGCCGGTCTCTCATACCTTTCCAGATACTTTCAAAAACATAAAAATTGACCCAATGCCCAACTGCCCAACATTTTCACCAATACTTGTATGCATCTATGTATGTATGTTTTATTATAATTGTACAGAAGGATCAAATTCCTTATATTAAGTATGTATACAATGCAGATTTTACTATCGGATATTTATAAACCTTAAAAGTAAAACTAAAACTCAAACTATACCTAATAATGTAATAAGTTCAAATTTTACAAAATATAAACATGAAATTGTGCACTGAACGTTGCTGCAATACAAGGTGATAAAATTTATTTTATTTTATTTATTTTTCCTTTTTTAATCTACTAAAGTAATTTCTAAACTAAAATTAAAATTAAAATTAAAATTTGCTTCCATACCATTTTATAGTCTTGTAACAGCTCTACAAAAGTGAGAAATATTGGAAACAGGCCTCGGTAAATGCAGCGGTAGGCTTCTTCTTTACTGAAGTTGGAAGTGAATTCCACGTAGAAATAGCATGAACAAAGAAAGCATCTTGGTAGATTTCAGAATGACAATATAATTTAACGTTCGTGTTGATTTTGCCGGATTCAACAAGTTGTACAAATAGCCTGGAGTCTTTGACGATATTATATTATATAGAAATTTGCAAACCCTAAACTTCCTATAGCATGATAGAGTGCATCCCAGTACTGACTTGGCAAGGTCTCTTACACTTTCATGCCTTCTAAAAAACTTAAGCAATCATTGTACGTTACTTCCAGCAAGTTTTCATCTGACGCACTCACGACCGGCCACACAACGTCGGCATACATAAATTATGGCATGAGACAAGATTTTACTAATTGCATTTTAGCCTTCCGCGGAAGTGATGTCTTAGCATTCCACAAAGCCCACAGCCCTCTGTATACTTTCTTCGATACTTCACGACAGTGATCGTCCCACGTTAATGTCTTATTTAGCCAAACACCCAAAACTTTGGCCCTCTCTACTGTAGGTATCTCTTCTCCTCCAATCACAAATGTTGGGGTGATCAGGAGTTCTGACCTAGAAGTCATCAAAACTTTCGATTTGCTGGCATTGATTAATAGTCGGTTTTTGATCGTCCAGTCGGCTATACGCCTAAGATCCTCGTTAGAGCTTAGCCGCCTCATCAACTTCGCTAACTGGGCGGCAGAGATACAATTGACAATCATCTGCAAACATGTGGGAACTACAAGATCTAAGGACTTGGGCCATATCATTAATAAACAAAGAAAACAGTAAGGGGGACAACACCGTTCCTTGAGGGAGGCCAACGCTTTTGACCTCCTGCCATCGATTTCAACACACTGTGTCCTCTCAGATGGGTACAACCCTATAAGCGCTTGCGCTGCAGCATCAAATTGAAACTGACGTCGAAGTTTTTCAATCATAAGTTCATGATTTACTGTGTCAAATGCTTTCGTAAAGTCTAACAGTAGCAGAAAAGCTATAAACTTCGGGTCATTCGTTACCTTTAGCAGTGCAGACGAAGTACTGTATCTAGCTCTAAAGCCCGACTGATGTGGGTCTAGTAAATTGTGCATGTCAGCAAAGTCTACAACCTGCCATTTCATGATTCTTTCCAGTGCTTTTGAAAGAGCTGATAGTACATGAATACCTCTGTGATCTTTGAGGTCGTATGTCTTAGACGCTTTATGCTCGTGGAAGACCTTCGATTTCTTGAAAGCCATAGGGTACTTAGAGGACATCAAGACATAATTGAAAATATGAGTGTTTGGAAGGGTGATAGGCAGTGTGAGTTTAATGAAGTCAATTGAAATACCGTCTAAGCCAACCGCTTTAGACTTAATTAACATGATAGCTTGAAGCACTTCAGCTTGGGTGACATTACGAAAGCTGAATGAAACCTCTTCTGTGGCTTGTCTAAGCGCGGTGGTGACCGTTTCTTGAGAAGAATAAGGTCCAAACTTGTTCTCAATCCCAGCACTTATGTCATGCAAATATTCATCGAAATCTTGTGTAGTAAAAGGAGGGTTTTGGCTACGTTCATCTTTGCCCAACCCTATTTTTTTACGATTTTCCAAAATGAGCTAGGATCTTTGGAATTACGGAATAGATTCCAATAATAGTCCTTTTTTGCCCGACGCATAATTTCAGTTGCTAAGTTCCTCAGTTTACGGTATCCAGCACGCGCTTTTAGGGTCTTAACTAATCTGCTGTGCTGTAACGCGATATCTCTCTCAATGAGTGCATGGATAACATCATCCGTCATCCAAGGTTCCTGTTCGTTTTCCCTTTCTTTCACTTTAACTAGAGGCGCGTGCCGATTCAAAAGGCTCTCTAAATTGCCATATAAAATATTCATCATCACATCAGGATTAGTTGCGTTACGTATAGCTTCCCAGTTCATATTTACAGCATCAATCACAAGCTCTTCAGGATTAGTCACTCCTATCCTACGCACGAAGCGTTCTCGTTTATGCAAGAAACGGGCCGGCATTTTATACGAAAGTGTGAGTGCATCATGCCCTGACATGCCTGAGCTTAGCTGCGTGAATCTAGAGACCTTACTGTTGTCTCTAACGAATGTAAGATCGATGAGAGATGCTCCGTTCGCATGGTAATGTGTTGGGATATGTGAGAGAAGGTGTAAACCATGCTTCTGGAAGATTCCTTTAAACTCTACCATTCTAGCCGTTGATTCCAATATATCTTATTGAAGTCACCAGATATTACGTGTTCATAATTACTACAACAATCTGTTAACACTCTGTCAACGACCTCAAATTCCCGAGTCTTCACAGCCTTATAAAAAACACAAAAGAGAACTTTAATATCAGGAAACACAAGTTCGACTAGTAAATAATCCGCTTTAAATTGATTTGGGTAAGGAATGTCTTTCTTGTCAATTGAGGGCGTCGCAATCAACCTATATTTGATATTTTTTCTAATGAATACTGCTACCCCTCCACTCCTTTTAAAACGCCTATCCGATCTAAGCATATCAAAGCCTTCTATTTGAACTGATTTGTTTGAGATGTAGCTTTTAAACCACGTCTCGATGAATGAAATGATATGAGCATTTGAATTATTAAACAAATACCTCAATTATTCATCGATCTTGGCTTTTACGCTTGATATGTTAAGATGGCAAAAATTCAATGTGTTTACATCATTAAAAATAGATTTCAATACAACTTTTGGTATACTCACTTTGCTCATACTATGTTTATCTTTCCTACCACGAGACATTACTGATCACCTCGCTGTTATCCACCAAGGCCCAGCCCAAACACTCACTTTAGCTGTACTATAATTTCCGCAATTACCTTCTTCGGTTGAAAATATTTTTTCCTGCTCAACCCTTAGTACATGTAACGAGGTATTTCCTAAAATAGTAAGAAGCAAACTAAACTAAACTTTATCACCAGCAGCAATTTCTTATTTACTGAAAAAAAATTTTTAAGAAAAATTTTGTTATTTAATTCGACAAACATGCACTTTACTTCTATAACAGTGACTAACACCTTAACACAAACGATTATTCTACTTAGCTTGGTCAGCTGGTTCGGATGTTGATAGCTGGTTAGGTGCATCTTTTGGGTCCAGTCTTCCATTGTCATTTTTTTCTGCCTTCTGTTTTCTTCCTTCACCATTAATTCCTTGTTCAATTGCTCCACTGATATTGTCCAGTTGCCCTAATGAGTTTATTTTTATGTTGTGAGAGTCAGCATTCCTTCTACAGTACACAAAACCATTTCTGATGCTCACGGCTGCTGCTTGCTTAAATTTCAGTTGCATTGCTTTTTGGAAAATACTGGAGTTTTTCTTTGACAGAGCATCGTTGATGATAATACGCTGCGCTGTTGCAAAACCGAGGTCTGTAAGGCTTAATGTACGAGTTTTTAAATAGTCTCCCATGAACACGCTTTTTTGACCTTCTTCAAAAAATTTTACTATTATTGCAGGTGCAAATTTTGAATTTTTGGCGATGCGCATGCGAAACACAGTTTTTACCCAGTTGCGTTCCGTGAATCCTATAGCATGCAAAATCCTGTTGAAGATGCTCCATATATTTTTTCATCTTTTTCGTATGGGACATTCTTAACAACGATGTCGCGTAGTTTCGCTTGACGCTCCAAATTATCCAATCGAGCTTCAATGTCATTGTTAGCTGTAGAAAGCTTCTTGTCAACATCGAACATTGCAGAGCGTATTAACTCCTCACAGTTCAGCTTCACAGTGTTAATTTCTGAATTTAGCTTGAGCTCCATGCTTTTTTAACACTAATTGATTCCTGGAGTAGACTGTTTTGTGCCACAATAAAATCTCGAAGTTCCTCCATTTGCCCCGCTACCTCAGGTGGCCCCGTTGCCTTTCTTTTGGGTAAACTCATTAAATACAATAAATGGGGTTAGGTTACAAAGGGTCGTTCCAGAAGTTCGTGTGAAAACAACCGTTTAGTAGTCTTTTTTGTCTGTTTCACTTTCCGAATAAAATTTTAATTATTTCCAATCACTCAATCTCAGCCAAAACTGTAATGCTGGTCTAAATTTGACAACACGCCATGTTTTTGCTTTTACCCGTATTCAATGTATATGATGGCGATTTGTCAAAGAGAACAATGCGAAGAGGTGACGCCGCCGGTGACGATTTTATTTCCTGGAGATAACTGCGATAATGTATGTCTCTCTTCGCTAAATGAAACTGGAACACATGGACTTCTTGTCAATTTATTAATATACACTGGAATTACACGCCAAAAACAAAGTAAACGACTTTAATAAGAAATAATTAGCGGAGCAATCACAAACAAATTATTCGTTGTCAGCCATATTGGTACTGGTGACTGGTGACTTCTACTCACAAAACTGTGAGACTTCGCCAAAGAAACCTATCGTCAAACTCACATACATTCAAAAAAAACTTTTAAAAGCATAAAAATTTACCCAATGCCCAACTGCCGGACGTTTTCACCAAAACTGGTGACTTCTATTCACAAAACTCTAAGACTTTGCAAAAAAACCAATGGTGTGGCTCTCATGCCTTCCCAAATAATTTCAATAGCATAAAAGTTGACCCAATGCCAAACTGCCCGACATTTTCACCAATACTGGTGACTTCTACCAACAAAACTCTGAGACTTTGCTAAAGAAACATTTTCAACAATACTGGTGACTTCTACCAACAAAACTCTGAGACTTTGCTAAAGAAACCTATCGTCTAACTCCCATACATTCGAAAATAATTTTAAAAGCATAAAAATTGACGCAATGTCCAACTGCCCGACATTTTCACCAATACTGTTGAGTTCTACTAACAAAACTCTGAGATTTTGCTAAAGAAACCTACAATCGATCCAAATGAAAAATTATACATAACTTGCGATTTGTGGGTTCTGCGAGTTCTTTGAGATCTAAAACCCACACTCAGTTTTAGTGTTGTCGCTTTTGGCTTTTGCTAAATGTATATCGATAATGCAGTTTCATTGAGTTCGTTAATTGGCTCATTTTTTTCTAAAATTCAAACGTTCTCTGACTTAACATTTTTGCACATTTTTTTGATGACTCTGTTGTTAGAAAATTTCGGAATAGATCGATTTTTGTTTCTTCGCATTATTTTTTATTTAATGTTGGATTTAGAAATTACTTCAGCAATTTGAATTTTCTTGCAAATGTAGTTTTTTGTTTAATTTTGTAAATTTCCTAAAAGCTTAATTTTGCAGAAAGTTCAATTATTTCGGGGATTCGCATATCTTATAAAACTCCAATTTTCTTAGAGAGTCTAATTCTTTTGAAATTTTTAATTTTTTTGATAATTTAAAATTTTTCTAGAAATTTATATTTTCCTGTAATTTTGGGATTTCCTTATTTTCACAAAAATTTATATTTGGAGAAAGAATTGGGATTTTTCAAAAATTTGGGTTTTCTTGATAATTTTGAATTTTCACAAAAACTTTAAATTTCTTGAAAATTCAATTTTTTCGAAAATTCAATTTATTTTTGAAATAACCGTACGGGTCAAACATATCTTGATTTTCATCATCTTTATCTACATTATCATTCATTGTTTTGATTGACGGCTTTGACAGTAGCAGTACTTCAGTATATTTTTTAAAATTTTAGATTTTCTAGTGAAGTAGGGTGACGTTTTTTGAATTGGAACAACTTTAAATTGGAATGCATTGTTTCCATTGTTATTGTTCCAAATAAAAAAACAGTCTGATTTCGATTTCGAACGAATTAATCAATGAGCGTTCCAAACTGAAAATAAGGCGTTCCAATTTAACATTCGCCGTTATTTGTAAGAAAACATTTGTCATTATGGTTGAAATTCGACTGCGTTCCAATTTTTTCCAATTCAAAAATCGTTACCCTATCTCACAAATTATTGTTTTACTTCAGTTAAAACAATTTCAATTGTTATTACGTTTTGATCATTTGTTGTGCTGTGTTTAATTGTGGAGTTTTGAATCTTTTTTTAATAAATAGATTGGTGTATCCATAAAAAAATCGCTAATTTCTATCGTGTGAAAAGTGTTTTAAAACTTCCAGCTGCTGCAAGCATTATTTCGCTTTCCTCTGGTGGATTTTCGAGAATTTTGTTTTTATTAGAAACGTTTATCTATTTAGAAAAAGTTGTAAAATTTTGTGAAGTTTCGAATTAACTTTTCTATTAAAAAAATGTAATTTAATTTGTGATCATCACGGGAATCTTCCGATTTGTGTTTTTGTTGACAAATGACATGACATAGTTATTTGGCTGAAGTAGCCATTTTTCTTGATTATAGCGGTCTCGTCATAGTAACAGAATGAAGAATTTTTGAGTTAATGAGATTACTTTGTCATTGTAATGACGCTCAGGTTGAACTCAACTAGGATCGCCGAGTTCTTGAACATTTTAGAAGCATCAATATTTCGGCATTTAGTGCCAATCATCAGCCAAGTCATGCAACTTGATATATTGAAGGGGGTTGATTACCGACATTTTGATGCTTCATTATGAACAATACTCGGTACAACCGGGGTCTAGCGATTTCTAACTGAAATGAACACATGTAGTGCCATCTCGTCATTACTCCACAGGTAATTCGTCTCAAACTTTCTTCAAAGCTCTGTGTCATATCTGATTGGTGGAGAACCACCATTTTGTTATGATGAGGTAACCATTTTATTTACAATGTTAGGTTTTCATTGTATGGAACTACATTGGTTTTATGTCTGAACCATATTTTTGGATTTCAAATTAGATGAAAGTCGTATTCATCAGGATGTAAAAATCCAAAAATATGGTTCAGACATAAAACCAATGTAGTTCCATACAATGAAAACCTAACATTGTAAATAAAATGGTTCTCATCATAACAAAATGGTGGTTCTCCACCAATCAGATATGACACAGAGCTTTGAAGAAAGTTTGAGACGAATTACATTTGGAGTAATGACGAGATGGCACTACATGTGTTCATTTCAGTTAGAAATCGCTAGACCCCGGTTGTACCGAGTATTGTTCATAATGAAACATCAAAATGTCGGTAATCAACCCCCTTCAATATATCAAGTTGCATGACTTGGCTGATGATTGGCACTAGATGCCGAAATATTGATGTTTCTAAAATGTTCAAGAACTCGGCGATCCTAGTTGAGTTCAACCTGAGCGTCATTACAATGACAAAGTAATCTCATTAACTCAAAAATTCTTCATTCTGTTACTATGACTAGACCGCTATAATCAAGAAAAATGGCTACTTCAGCCAAATAACTATTTCCAACAAATGTCAACATTCATACTTATTTCCTTCCCTCGAAGTTATGGTTTCATATATTCGCTTTCACCCCGTGGTATGAAGTTTGTTATTTTCGTTTTTCTTCAGCTGATAAAAGCTATTTTCACTAAATAATTGCATAATCTTCAACTGGCCTTCCCAAACCCTCTCCTATGAACGAAAAATTATTCGATATACATATTTCCGAGTAAGAATCGATTTAATTGGAAAATGCATGGAGAATGTCTCCATTTGAATTTTAAATCTTATTATATGGCTACTGTCACTGCCACCATGCCAAGACAACTATGAAATGAAAATATTCAATTTGATTTGTTTTACTTGGTATTTAACTGAATGAAATATAGTTTAAAAAATAAATTGAACAGTGTTCTTGTAGTAGGGTATGCTTCTCTTCATTATAATGAAAAAGTAAAAAATCAATCAAGGGATCTGACCCACCCAAAAGGTGGGACCTAGTTTTTGAGAATGATGACTAAAATATTAAAATCGAAAATTAGTGTTTTTTATCACGACTTCACAAGACGCACACAGCAAAAATATGGCATACTTGAAATTGAAGGTTACGCAAGATGGACATGAATTTCCATTGAAAAC
>WJQU01002819.1:0-28982 GCA_029228625.1 Pseudolycoriella hygida
AAAAAAAGTTTAGTTCCTCTTAAAAGGCAACATATTTAGGAAGGGAAATGCTGACTTACTTTTTTGAAACTGCATCTTTGTCCACGGATATCAGCGAAAATATAATATTTGAGCGCCTAAATGTAGACTACATTTTAGCACACAAGTTATGGGCCTTAAGAGTTTACAATACGTACTAAAGAGCCATCTGGCGGAAGTTTTTCAACTAATGAAAGTTTGTATGAGAAATGTGTAACTTTTGTGTAACGTCTTTCTCTTAAAGGCTTGATGAGCCAATGTTTATGTAATCATTACATACTTTACCTATTTCTAAAGAAAATTGCTGAAAATTTTTTCATAAAAACTTTCTCATTTGCTAGAAATTTGAATTCCAATATTTCACTGAGAAAGTCAGTTTTCTTAGCTTTTCAAGTTAATAAACACTTCGAAATGCATAATTTTTTCGACCAATGTGTTTGCTCACTTAATCTTTAACTGAGTAATCAATTTAAATGACAGAAAGCATTTTCTACGTGTCAGAAATTGATAAAAAAATGTTGAGTTGATGATTCCAAATAAAAATGGCCGACATCTTTATTGTGATTTGACGTGTTTGACGTTTACAAATATTTGCAAATGTATCAACTCAAAAATTTTTTATCTATTTCTAAATCGTAGAAAATGTTTTCTGTGATTTAAATGGATTATTCTGTTAAATATTAAGTGAGCAAGCACATTGGTCAAAAAAATTATGCATTTCGAAGTGTCTATTAACTAGAAAAGCTGAAAAAACTGACTTTTGAAGTGAAATTTTGGAATTCACATTTCTAGCAAGTGAGAATGTTTTTTTCAAAAGTGTTTCCACAATTTCCTCTAGAAATAGTTAAAGTATGTAATGATTACATAAGCATTGGTTTGCATTCAAGACTTCAAGAGAAAAGCTATACACAAAAGTGTCACTTTTCCCATACAAATTTTCATTAGTTGAAAAATTTCCGCTAGATGGCTCTTTAGTACGTAGTGTAAACTCTTCAGGTTGCGCTTAGCTCAATCCAAGCATAGTTAGCTTATTGGCGATTTGCAAGGAAGGGTGCGACACGTGTCGGAAAAAATCGAACATACTTATGTCCGACTTTACACGTAGAAAGTGGCGACATGAATGAGTAGTGAGCGCTATTTCAACATACTTGTGTCCGATTTTCTACATAGAAAGTAGTGTCATCTGTTTAGTGTGAAAATCGCGAATGCCGAACCGGTGGATCTCATATTATTGTAGTTCGCGTGACCATACAGAAGGGTCGACTGGTCGACTTCCCTCACACACTGAAAGCTATTAGAAGAAGTAGAAAAAAATCGCGAGCGGAGCGTTTCACACTATAATTTAAAAACAGTATACTGAAGTTAAAGTTAGTTAGAAAGGTTTTTTATCTCTCACATGTTTTGTATCTGAAAA
The DNA here is from genome assembly GCA_029228625.1 of Pseudolycoriella hygida. Taxonomy (NCBI): domain Eukaryota; kingdom Metazoa; phylum Arthropoda; class Insecta; order Diptera; family Sciaridae; genus Pseudolycoriella; species Pseudolycoriella hygida. Next base: position 1,433 of record WJQU01002819.1, read on the forward strand.
TTCCAACAGGGGCAAATGCCGGTTCGCCATGGTATAGTTAACAGATGGCACCAATTATTTAGTCTAAATAACCATCCACATATTGAACTAGGCAAGAAACATATGGAGCTATAATGAAGCAGTTTTCTATGTGTAAACTATCAATGTTCAGCATTCCTTGGACAATTCCGACAATGATTTTTATCGTCACATCGTTCACATTACTAGTTTACATCATAATACAAGAAAAAGCTTTCGGAGCTTTCAATTTCAATGGCGCATGTCAGATTCTTTCATTGAAAACAAAGGTTTAAAATTCTTGTCACAAACCTAGGGATGCCCTGATGACCATTTTCGCCATTTTCCCAAATTGAGATGAAGTAAAGTTTTGATCGTGACGAATTTCCACGTCGAATCTTCAAAATTGGACTCCCATAAGGTCATAAGGAAAAAGAATTAGAGAAAATTAGTGAACGATTTAACTGAGTTTGGAAAAGGAAAATGAAATTTGCGACAAAATTTTCTTTGATTTTTTTTCTTGTGAGAGTAGGCAGCAGTGGCATGCGTTAAGAATTTAAGTTGATAGCTCATGCAGATGGCTCAATTATCATATGAAGCCAAAACTAACAACTTAGTCATTCATTAAGTAGTGATAGCTACTTTATGTTGTTACACTTCCTGTCCGCCAGTCCTTCCGTCTGTGCACCGTCACAATTATGACGTAACAAAAATGACGTCGCAAAAATGACGTCACCAAAATGACGTCACAAAGTGACGTTACAAATAAGACGTTACAAATAAGACATCACACATATGACGTCACACAAATGACGTCACACATATAACGTCATAAAAATAACGTCACAAATATAATCAAAAGCTATGACGTCATAGATATTTTTTCGCTTAATTCTTCAACAATACATTTACAATCGCTACTTTTCTATACTCATATCAATGGTTTATAATATGTAGAGCGATATACGGACACCAGACAGAGGCAAACTAAATAGGCTATAACTATTACTTCGCATCGTGCAAGTCTATGATGAAGGCCTTGACTTGTCTTTCCCTTCGAACGCTTTTTAAAGACACCCCTTCTTTATTAACAGGTGTGTGCTATTTGAATGGCCCCTTCTGTAAACATTCTTCAGCTAATCTACAATACCATGTTTTTTGATACGTAAACACGAAACCTTATGATCTGTCAGGGATAAAGTCGGTTTTTTCAAGATTTTACAAATGAGAGACAGTCAAATGGTTTGAAACTGAAACAGTGATGAGAAAAGGTTTTGTCTCAAAAAGAGGAACCAAGAAAATAGAATCAGCTTTAAAGTGACGCAATATTTTTGGTCTCTTGTTCAGAAAAAAAAGGAAATTTGGAGAAAGTAATCGAAAATTTAGTGCACAACTGACGAATTTACGACAAAAACTATTACGCAGAATACAATTTTTTGCAATGGGTTAATGGCAACGTTGCTTTTTGTTGTTTTTGATAGCCCGATTAATTGGATTGTAATAATTAATTACTTGTCACGGGTGTAATGTATCAATACGTGCTAATGAATCATATTATTAGCTTGAATGCATTCAACAAAATCCTCTTGACAATTTTGTTTTCGGATTGTAGAGTAATTAAAGTTAATTCGATTTCAATTATTTTGAGCTACACTTGATGGCACAGAGATAAGCTTGTGAACACGACTCTATGTATAAGTCAAATTGAACCATGGATGGGGCCAGTGCAACAGAGATTGGAGCGGCACAGGATACAAATTGAAGTTGCGCTCATTACTCATCTATGGGGAAGTATTAATCTCGGGGCGAATAGTAACAATCCCCCAATCCCCAAACAAATTTTTTAAACAAATTATTATTTAGCCCTTCTATGATCGTTAGCAGTACTTGACCGATTTTGCTCATTTTCGTGCAAGGCTTCACTTTTTCGACTATCGTTCAGGAAAAAAAAAGATTTGGAAAAGCAGTCAAGATGTACTCGAGTTATCGTGTCTTCAGAGGAGAGGAATAAGGAACAATCCAGAAGCGTTCAAAATTCGGAGTGGCAAAATCCGATGGCGTCAAAATCAGTTTCATATCCGGAGCGGTAGCGGAGGGCGTGACGCAGTCCTCACATCCCAAGAAAAAACGTCCACAAACCCAAAAAACGCCATACAAAAACCTTTGGGACAAGGAGCCATATATAGGTGAGCTTTTGAGTTTTTTTCCCTCGCCCCCTCCCCCTCCAAATTATTTTAACAAAAGACTACGTCGCAGCTTAACAACGAGCCCATGAATCATCAAAATCGGTTGAAAATTGGCTGAGATATCGAGGTTTGAAAATCACATTTTTCTATGGCCAATGGATTTTTCTATTATTCTCATCATTATGAAAACTTTTTTTCTGATCTGTCGGTTTCTATCGAGGTTTCTATCTATCCATCTATGTTCTATCTATTTAAAATTTTCGATCTCGAGAACTAGACAGCCGATCTTCCTGAAATTTTCAAATTTTCAAATTTCAAATGAAAAATTTCATATGCCGCTTTACCAGGAAAATTCTGTAAAAGCCGTGGCATGTGGAAAAGTGGTGAATTTCGAGGCTTTTTTAGGTAATGCTCGGAGTTTTCGAATTTTAGCTCCGGAGTGACAATAGCTAGAGAGTTGATTTCTTCGGGAAAGTTATAGAGTTAGGTCAGGAGAATGTTTTGGGATTTTCAGAAATCTGTCAAAGTGGCGCCATCTTGGATTTTGTTAGGTATAAATTATGCTTCTTTGGGTTTTCGAATTTTAGCTCCGGAATGATAACACTTAGAGAGTTGGTTTCTTATAACTATAGAGTTTTAAAACGAGAATTTTTTAGCATTTTATGAAAATGGCTGCCACCTGTCAAAGTGACACCATCTTGGATTTTTTGCTAAATTCTGAATAAGAATACCTAGACAGTAGGTTTCTTCAGAAAAGACACGAAGTGTTCCGAAGGTAGCCGAAGTCGACACGAATTATTCCGACGGTAGCCGAAGGTGGCATGAAGTGTTCCGAAGTTAGCCGAAAGTGACACAAGGTGTTACGGTGGTAGCCGAAAGTGACACGAAGTGTTCCGAAGGTAGCCAGATTACGCTCTGCAGTAGACAGTCCACGAATGAGGTTCTGCCTCATATCCCGCTAAATCTATAAGAAGAATCTATAAGAATCTATAAGAAGAAGCTAGAAGTTAACTTATCTTTCGTTGTGTAGCTTGGTAGAAGTTAGAACTTGGAAGGGCGATATTCCCCCTTCATCCCTTTAGCAAGTAGTGCCCCCTGGACCCCGATTTTAAGACCTATACGGAGTTCTTGCGATCCAGATCGGGATCCGGTAATCGAAAAATTTTCTATGAGTCATTTCTACGGGTCATCATCATCAAACTTTATAGACAGTTTTCACCTTTCGGTGTGAGGTCTCTACGTCCGGTGATCATGGACCACCCTCCTCCATACCCTCCTATTATCTGCCAAAGAGGTAGTTTGTTCGCTCATATAAAGTCCCCTAACTTCTAAATCCGATTTAATTGAGCCTACCCCTAGGACGCACACTCAGAAGCAGCCTGTTACTACCCATCCTCTGAACGTTCCCGTACCATCGCAGACGAAAACCTTTGGCGCCTCTTCCACTGACGTAACCCCTAAATTTTCTCTGATGTCATCGTTCCTGATATGATTGTCCCACTGTTCCCTCCTATTAACCACAGGGGTGGGTCGCCAACGGTCTTAGCTTGCTTCGACCCGTTTGTCCACTGGTGAGTGACGCCACCATGGTTTCCTGAGTTGGCCCAGCGGTGCCTGGGGTGGTTGCGTACACCCCTACCGAAGTGGTTTGGTTAAGAGCCTTACCGCGAAAGCCCCCACCGAGAGTAAACTGTGGTTGAGGTGCCTAGTGGCGCTGCAACGCGGGGGCTGTGGGACATAGTGGACTGCGTCAGAATAGCTTGCGCTTTGAAATGGGCGACTGAACCCCTAGTCCTTCCTGGGCAACCAGGTTGGCGAGAATCAGGGGCGTGACATTCCTTCGTTTTGATATTTGTAAGTAATATTCGACGTGAAGTTAGCTGCAGTTGCAACGGATACTAACTTCATTGCAACAAAATCAGCTGATTTCATTCATAAATTTACTAAAATCAGCTGACTTCATTGAAAACTTCAAAAACAGCTGATTTCGGTTGCAATTGCAACTAACTTCACGTTGAATATTAGTTGCAAAGATTAAAACAAAAGACTGTCACGCACCTGGCGAGAATTCAGTAGAGGCATGATAGTAATTCGGGCCTCATCTAGGTCGCGGAGGGCTACGCAAACCTGCCGCAATAGATAGAGTTACTTCGGCGACTCGCGCTAATTGGGCGTATCCCAATTCCACGCCCACGGGGGCGCACGTTAATCTGCAATTACTTCGTGTTCCCTCCTATTCACCTTTGCTATTCTCCTAAGAACCGTCATATCAGAAACCTCCAGGCCATGCACAAGGTAACCCCAACTCCACCCAACTTTCACTACTATATAAAATCGATGGCCTAAAGGTTGATCTGTGAATAGCCAACTTTGAGCCGCTACTTCATTACTTTTTATTGAACACATGCGACCTCAACTGACTAGCCACTGCGTTCCCCATTTTCCTCCTTTCTTCAAATTCCCTAACTAACTTGCCATCTTCTGAGAAAATGCATTCCAAATGTCCAACCTGTTCCAACTGCTCCACATTTACACTACAAGATACACCTCTTTCCGAGATTTGTCGACATGCATAACCTTTGTTTTGCTTACACTTTTCTTCATCCCGTACTCCTCACAGGAGACATTCAGACAGTCGATCCCCTTCCGCAAATCATTGGCATTATCCACTAACAGAGCTAAGTCATCCGCATAGGCCAGGATTCTCATGATCTCCCACTTCCTTTTTCCCTTGCAAATTGGCCTGCTTAATGATTTTTTTCATGAAAATTAAAAACAGAAGAGGAGAGAGAGACAACAACGCTGAGGAACGCGCTCATTAGCTTCGAGAGCCTCATCAATTTCACCATCTATTCTTATCTAAGCCCTGTTCCCTGCTATTTAAAGCGCCCAATAAACTTCCATTAACAGCCTCGGTATCCGATCAAATTCCTAAGTCGATGATGCACAAATATAGATTAATATTCCTCTCAAAGAGCTTTTCTATAGCTTGCCTGAGACAAAAGATCTGATCCTGACCACTCTGAGCGAAATCCCCCAGTAGTTGCTCCAAACTTTACGGTTGTCCTTCCTGTAGATCGGAGCAATAACATCGAAGTTCCAGTCAGCAGGCACGACTGAGGACTTCACGGCTATATTAAAAATCCTACAGACTCATTGAATCTCACCTGACCCGCTATGCTTAATTTATTCTGTCCTAATTTCGTCTGCACCAGCGGATTTTCCTGCCTTCAGTTTTCTGACATTTCGTGACTTACTTACTTTTTCGGCGCTACAGCCCCTTGTGTGCCTTGGCCTGCTCCAGGATTTTGACCAAACGCTGCCTATCCTTTGCCGTGTTTTCCGAATTCCTTTCTCTGAGGATTTTTACCCTAACCTCTATTTCATATTTAGAGCGCGGTGCACTGCTACTGTATAATTTTCCAGTATTATAGTCGGCTCGACTGTAATGTGACGGTTATTTCCCTATAGGTCGGTATGAAATATAACTCCACGATTAAAGAGAGTGGAAATTATGATTCAGTGCAATGATCGGCCCTTCGTCCTGATCGTTCCGATTCACTAACTGCGAGTATAGGTATGATAAGCTTGCAGAAATTGATTCATATTTTGCGACAAACTAACAGAGAAATACAATTTTCTGCAATCTACATAAGAGGCGCCGTTTTCGAATGTCCTCATAGCGACGGCAGGGTACATGCTGCAGATTTTTTTTCCGAATCAACCTTTCTACTTTGATTCGTTGAAGTGTGTTAACGTGTCGTCATGGTGTTCAAACCTATAGGCAAGTTATATTATATCGTAAATAGCATTCACTTTTGCAAAAGAATTAACGTTGCATTTCATCAATTTACGCGCAGAAATTTTCTTCAGGAATAACAGCAGACAGAATACGTCACCCAAAACATGGATAGGCGATTGTCCTATGGTTCGGGGAATGGACTCGAATTTACGAAAGCTTGATTGGTGTAGCAGTCAAAGCTGGTTTTACCAGCGAGAAAGCTATCATCAGTGTTCGATATGTCGAAGCCATTGGAGTATTAAAAAGGAGCATTAGAAAATGGAATATACAACTTTGTATCGTCATGTTCTAATAAATGACTCCCAGATTGAATTGGCGGTTCTTTTCAATGAATGAATTTCAAATTGAAGAGGAATGAGTGCCGCGTCACAAAAGACATTTTGCTCAGCTGTTTATTTCGAAGAATTTTTTAAAAGAAAATCAACGTTGTAATTGTTGGTTTTAGTGAAATCTATGTACCAGGTACCAGGTGTGCTCGTGGAATACCAACAGTAATGCGAGATATTGTTACAACGCGGTAAAAACCTTCACTCGCAATTAGGATTCTTTCCTCTCTCGTTTATTGAAAGAACTAGAAAAAAGTGAAATCTACAGCTATCAGTCACCACGGGCTGTAAAATATCTCAAAGACCGAAATTTCTTCGACGAATCTTTCATCGCGAATTGTTCTTGGCGCCTTTTGGCGATATTTCATTTCCGTGAAAGACAAATCAAAATTTGAAAGAGTAACATCCCAGCTTCTATAGAAACAATTCACTTCGTTCGAAACAGAAAAGTAATGGTTTTCCTTTGAAATCGAATTTCATTTACTAATTGAAAAATTTTACAGTTAGTCTGTTTGTTCAGTTGCATGTTGCAAAATATTTTATGCATGAAATTGGGTCAAGCGCTTTAAAGACATCAGTTTATGTTGCCATTTATCGGGTTGAATCCGGAAATTAAACTGCGTTGTATACATACAGATCCCGTATAATGAAAATGTTGTTTCTTTTCTACTTTATTTTGGCTGGAGCAAATAAATGGCTGATGTGTGTGTCGATATTGTGTGAGGAAACTAAAATACGATATCAAAAGGAGGTTCTAACTTTCTATTATGTAGCATATTTTCCTTCGTTACTATAAATCGCATTCGATTTCGATGACATAAAATAAATGATAAGGACGGGCTCTGTATCCAATCGCTGTTATTTTTTTACACATTGTGGCAGTGATATCTGCACATAGATCGCACTTGAAATACAAACATTTTTTTTGTTTCAACAACAATCTACGGAACTTTCTATATGATTTCAAAGATTTCCATGTCAAGGAGCGGTTAGTTTGATCATTTGTTTGAGATAACAATACGACTTACTTCCAAAATAGCTATGTCATTATGCAGTAGATATGAAAATTATTGATTGTCTTATTCTCAGAGTGATGGAGGAAAGGACAATTACTTTTTCATTGGTTCCCTCAGCCTCGATTGAGTAAGGTAAGTTTAATGTTGATCAATATACATCTATGCAAGTATGGTTGGCGCCCCACTAGAGAAAGGAGATTTCATTTATTTTTTACTGAATCGCATTTATCAGTGAAACAATGGTGGCGTTATTGGATAAAAACGACTCAGCTTTTTTGTTGAACCGTATGAATGTATGAGAAAAGGTAGATGTCGCTACTCATCTAAAGGAATGTTGCCTGATGAAATCTGATGCTAGACACGGTCTATTCCCTCGAGCACAGTAGTGCCAACTTATCATTTCTCTGTACACCAAACAATACGCACGAAGGCACATTGACTGTATAATTGGATAAGTTATGAGGGCGAGTTCCAGCCAATAAAAGTGAGTTTGTTGTAGCAAATTGATGGTCAGGGTAAACAATAAAAAAAAATGATATTTTTCGGTGGAGAATGTACACAGTTTGTTGCAGAGAAATGATAAGTTGGCAACACTGTGCCAGAATCCGCACATGTCAAAAATATATGTAAAATTGAGAGAATTTTCGCTCTTTCAAAATTCTCATTTCACATGCGTATTCTATATCTGCTACGGCTCCCCTACAAAATTCAGAAGCGACGAAATCCGGGCGATAAATCCAGAGGCATCAAAATCCGGAAGCGTCCAAATCTGAAGGCGTCAAAATGCTAGGTGTCAAAATGTAAGTAATGCTAAGTGTAGTAATCATACTCGGAGCGGTAGCGGAAAGCGTGACGCAGTCCCCACACCCCAAAAAAAGCGTCCACAAACCCAAAAAACTCCATACAAAAACCTTTGGGACATGACACGATGTATAGGCGAACTTTTGAGTTTTTCCCCTCGCTTCCCTCCCCTTCCAAATTATTTGAAAAAAAAACTACAAACGAGCCGAGATATCGCCAATCAAAGATGACCAATTTCCATATAAAAATGGTAAAATTATCTTTGAAAGTAATAACAATTTTATTCCTGTGCTGTGTGTCCACGATGTATCTATGTATCTACGTATGTATGTATCTATCTACTTTTTTTTCTCGAGAACCGCCTGAGCGATTTCCTTAAAATTTTCAGGGAACGTCAGTCTCGGCCCCAAATGAAAAATTTCATATGCCGCTTTTCCGGGAAAATTCTGGAATAGCCGCGGAAAAGTGGTCAATTTTGATGGTTTTTTAGGTAATGCTCGGAGTTTTCGAATTCTAGCTCCGGAGTGAAAATAGCTAGAGAGTTGGTTTCTTCGGGAAAGTTATAGAGTTTGGTTAGGAGAATTTTTTGGGATCTTAAGAAAATGGCTGTCATAGCGACGCCATCTTGGATTTTCGTTTATGCTTTTTCGGTTTTCGAATTTTAGCTCCGGAATGACACTACTTAGAGAGTTGGTTTCTTCGGCAAAGTTATAGAGTTTGATCAGGAGAATTTTTTGGGATTTTCAGAAATCAGCCAAAGTTCTTGGATTTTCGTTTGGTAAAAATTATGCTTCTTTGGGTTTTCGAATTTGAGCTCCAGAACACTTAAAGAGTTGGTTTCTTCTAGAAAGTTTTAGAGTTTCATCAGGAGAATTTTTTAGAATCATAAGAAAATTGCTGGCAGCTGTCATAGCGGCGCCATCTTAAATTTTCGTTTATACTTTTTCAGTTTTCGAATTTTAGCTCCGGAATGACACTACTTAGAGAGACGGTTTTCTCTAGAAAGTTATAGAGTTTCATCAGGAGAATTTTTTGGTATCATTAGAAAATGGCTGTCAACTGTCAAAGTGACGTCGTCTTGGATTTTTTGCTAAATTCTGTATAAGAATACCTAGACAGTTGCTTTCTTCAGGAAAGTTATATGAATCAGTGGGAAGAATTGGTGACTCGAAGTGTTCCTAAGGTAGCCGAAGGTGACACGAAATGTTCCGAAGGAAGGCGAAGGTGACAAACTTTTTTGTAGAAAATTTTTTTTGGAGAAAATTTTTTTTGGAGAAAAATTTTTTTCGGAGAACATTTTTTTGGAGAAAAATTTTCTACGAAAAAAAATTTTCTTCAAAAAAAATTTTCTCCAAAAAAAATTTTCTACAAAAAAGTTTTTCTCCAAAAAATTGTTCTCCAACACCTTCGACTACCATCGGAACACTTCGTATCACCTTCGGCTACCTTCGGAATACTTTGTGTCACCTTCGCCTTCCTTCGGAACACTTCGTGTCACCTTCGGCTACCTTAGGAACACTTTTTAGACAATTTTTTTCGGAGAAATTTTTTTTTCTAAGAAAATTTTCTTTTCTGAGAAAATTTTTTTCAAAAAATAGAAATTTTTTCATCAACTGAAAACTTAAATTAAAACGTCGAACACAAGGTTCCATTCAAACAAACTACTGCGTATTATCAGCGATAGCGTCGCCTCAAGCGATATCATTAATTTTGGAAGCAGATTTTGGAAGAGATTTTGTTGACCACCTTTGCGGGGGCTGCCGCCCCTACACCCCGCTTTTTAATTTTTCCATTATGTACACACGGCCTGCGACCCAGCAGTGCAAATAAAAAAGGCGATTAGTATAAAGAAAATGTCGCTGGTCGCTGCTATGATAAATTAGATTTCTCAGTTATGGCCAACCATTTTTGATTGAAGCACATAGATCAATGGACCTTTTAAGAAGTGCTGCTAATTACCTCTCCTCCACACGAAAACCCTGTTCACATCGCCAGCCTTGTACAAGAGCCAGCAATCGAATGGACACGTCTTGAACAGTTACACACCTAGCATATGACCGGAGCTCCTACTTCATGTTCATATACAATCAGATTCTATCCTGTTCAAGTAACTAGTCCACGCCACAAGGCAGGTGCCTAGTCCTGTCCAGGTCTAACCTCACACTATAAACCACAAAGCTTTCCCGCTCGCGTCTCGACTTAGAAGGACCACCTAGAAGGATCACCACTACTCTACTAGAGTTCGGAGCAGATCAGATATATCTGTTTTGTTTTAGTTTAATCTGCAAAATCTTCAATCTGCATCTGATCTGGAAATTTTATTTTTAATCTGAAATCGATCTGATTTGATTTGATTTGAATTTAACAGATCTTAATTTGATCTGAAATCTGAGAGATATCTGAATGGTATCTCGATAGAACTAAAACAATTTTTTGTGGTCGGAATTATAATAAAGGTATTAGACTACATTAAGACGCCTTAAGACTTAAGACCCAGAAGTGAATACTCCAGGGTGTGGGATGAAGTGGGAAGTGTGTGGGATGAAGTATGAAGTGTGTGGGATGAAGTATGAAGTGTGTGGGATGAAGTATGAAGTGTGTGGGATGAAGTATGAAGTGTGTGGGATGAAGTATGAAGTGTGTGGGCTGAAGTGGGAAATGTATATGATGAAGTGGGAAGTGTGTGAGATGAAGTAGGAAGTGTGTGGGATGAAGTAGGAAGTGTGTGGGATGAAGTGGTAAGTGTGTATATACTTTCCACTTACAAAAATTAAGTGTTTGATGGCACCAAGCTAAATAATTAAGTTTAAACTGAAGTCAATCTGAAAAAAAAAATCTGATATGATCTGTACCTGAAAAGTAAAGATATGAAATCAGATCAGATCAGATCAGATAATTATTTTACAGTAATATGAACTGATCTGAAAATTTAGATTTTCGTTTTTTCAGATTCAGATCATATGAAAACCATCTATTCCGAACCCTATACTCTACGGCCTGATATCACTACTCTACCCGTAGACCTTAGCCACCCTGTAGCCCAAAGATCCTCGCACATGCAAATAGTGCCTACGAGCCCTATCCAAGGCAAATACTTCCGGTCCACAAGCTGGGCTGGGGACTACTCTCTAGCCCAAAAAGTCTTCTTTCATCGGCATAGCTTCGCCAGCGATCCTTAACTGCGGCAAAAACTTTTGTTCCACAAATCGAGCTGAGGGATGACCCGGTAGGTGACATATACGGCATCAAAGCAACAACATAGCCAATGAGCCGGACGACAACTAGAAAAAGTACCAGTTCAGCAGTGCAACTGTCCACACGAGTTCCGAAATCGATGGATCAAGTCATGCCTCACGTCTGATCAGGCAACACTACACAAGTTTCAATTGTTTCGCCGTTCAATTAATTAAGCGGACCATTAAAATAACTCACTTGATCCGCTTTATACAAAACACAAAATGAACAATTCACAAAAAACGCATTTCTTCCATACAAATTTAATGTTTTGTCACCGACGGAACAGTTGAAACTCGAGACGCCCTCAGCTGTTTTGTGGCCAATATATGAAATAGGCGCTTGATCCATACAAATTGGCCCGATTCACCACGTGCAAAACAAAGTTCACGGCAAATTCGACTGATTTACTTCGGAGCATAGTTGACAGTTAAACACTGCTATTGTGTGCAGTGCATGCTCATTGAAAACAATCGACGAGCAACTCATTGCAAAGCTGAGTTTCGCTGTATTTCGAAACATACAATGGAGCGGTAGTTTGACTCCTGAATTTGAGTTACAGGCGAAAAGAAAAGTGCTCACGGCAAACAATTGCTACAATATATGATTTATTCATCGTGGGGAGAGCCTAACTTAAGAACGATGCGTTGATAAATACAATTTCGTTTATATTTCGTCCGGATTTTTGAGGTCTCCTAATTTTGACGACTCCTGATTTTGAAGCCTCCGGATTTTGACGCCTCCGGATTTTGTAGCGACAACATCTGTCACAATCTGGCCAACTTATCATATCTCTGGTTTGTTATGAATAAGAAAAGTCCCACGCCACTTATCGCACTATCACTACTGCCCTAATTTGCATAAGAAACTTAGTGCGAAAGAGACAAAAAACTTTGTGAGGAATTTTGTATAGATTTTCTTTTCTCTCTTTCGCACGAAGTTTCTTATGCAAATTACGGCAAAATATACCTATGAGGCCAAAAACCATTGTGATTGGGAGATATTTGTACAGTTTGCCATTTGATTTGACTACGAAAGGACATAAATTTGAATAATTTCAAATTGATTCATGTTAATCGTTCACCCGAGCTGATACAAATATTGGTAATTATCTCTAATTCATTTCGAAGTTGAAATAAAATTTGCTATTCAAATATTCCACTTGGTATGCTGAGAGAGAATTAGTTCATTGATAGTATACGTAGCAAGTCGATATAACGTTAAAACTCCATTTCAATAAGTAAAGGCAATTATTTTCGATATATAAAATCAAAGCGTTTGCTCTTCTATATGTTTTTGAAACTTGTAACCTACATGTATGTACCTATGTTCAGCCAAAAGAAATTCAGCATTTGTTTAGCAATGTGAATTCGTTTTGTTTTTCACGTATTACATTAGTAATGTATTGTAATGAGGTCTTTTATATACAAATTATATTTTAGAAGGTTTGCTATTGGTTTTACGAAATGGCTTAGATTATGTGCATGATTAGACAGAGACACGGTGCAATCGTTTAGGCAGAATCTGCTCGATGGTTTTGAGGTTACTACAGATCAGATCACGCTGTTTTTCAGAGTACTAGAATTGGTTGCGGTGGTAGTTCACAAAATAACCACTTGTCAGCAATTTTCTTGTAGTTGAATCCACGCCATTAATGCGTCAACGGCTTATGTCAAAGTATACTGATTCTCATGATGCGATGTTTGAACTGTCAAGCAAAGTACATTTGACAGCTTATGTATGGTGGCACAAAAATCGCTGTATTTTAACATAAGCCGTTGACGCACTGAAGACGTATGGCGCACAGTAGGTAAAACTGCTACTTTTATGTTCATAAATCTAGTACTTTTGTAACATTTTTGACATAGTCGATAAAGTTTGATGATGATGATCTTTTCGTTGAGAATAGCTTATAAGTCATTCTTAACGAAAAGCATTTCGAAGTCTAATCCGTGGAGCTTTGCCATGGCTGCTATGGACTTGTGGCACGGTGCGTTGCCTAGTTGAAACAAGATTTTCTTCTTTTGCATTGATTGCTCACGAATTCCTGCTTCAAACGCTCCAGCAATGATATGTAGTAGTCGATGTTTATTTTTTGGCCCTTCGCCAGATAGTATATGAACAAGATGCCGCGTGCATCCCAGAACACTGAGGCCATAACCTTGCTGGAGGACTTGTGCGTCCGCGGCCGTTGTAGTCCCCTTTCACTCGGTCCACTCCACTCAGCTGACTGCCGACTTCCTTTGGGAGTGTAGTCCACTGTCACGTACCGAGTAAAGAAATCAACTTAATTTCGGTGGTAAACAATCAACCATGCCTCCGAATCGTCCACTCGTTGTTGTCGCTGGTTTATTGTGAGCGCACGCGGTATTCATTTTGTGAACAGTTTGCGCGTACCCAAATGTTCATGTTAAATAGTGAGAACACTCCCTTCGGATATCTTCAGTGTGTTAGCTATCTCCCTCAACTTCTCTTTTCGATCTGCCAACATGATTTTATGCACTTCTTTTACACTTTCCGGAACAACTACGTCTTTTGGGCGTCCTGGACGATCATCGGCGGTCATACGACCACGTGAAATTCAACAAACCAACGTTTGAATGTTGCATCCGAAGGTGAAGAGTCGGGGTCACACTTATTGATCCAAGTCTTGGTTTCAACGGTGTTTTGCCCTCTAAAACCATTGTTTTTGGCACTCGATATCCTTTTTGCTCCATTGTTTTCAAACTGCCTAAGATAGCGTCACTTAATCGGCTGGCACTACCGAAAAAAAAATTGAAATTTTTTCATAGTACCGCCATCTCTATGTTAGGCTCGGGACTTATTGAGTGACCTTGTAGATCGTCAAAATTAGAGTGAATAGGAGCCAAACAAAGCAAACTCAAGAGCTTGGATTTTCCTTCTACGGCCGTGTCTACAGAAGGAATGTCAGTAACTTCTAGAATCAATTTTTGAACCTGACTATTGGGTCAAGAAGGTAAAGATTGCTATGTGCGAAAATGCCTAAAGCCACATCACTAGACAGACATTCACATTATTTTTCATTCAAAGGGACGAAATTAAAAGAAAAAATTCTAAACTCTTACTTTCGTCCGTAGCATGAAAAATCATGCATCAGTACACAAAGTGACTTTGGGGTCATACGAAGAAATAACCATAACATGCGTGGTTCCCGTTCGGCTGGCTCTTGTAGTAACAGCACCAGCTAAAAGGAAAAACCGGCTAAATAAGCTACGTAACTGTTCATTTTTCTTTTAATTTAAAAATGAACCTAACGAAAGATATAAAATTTCAACAGATTAACTTGCACCACTGCAAAGCGGCAACGGCGATCATTCGTCGAGGCATAGCAGTGTGGCATACAAGTGTATTACTAATTCAAGAACCTTGGGTAAATAATAACAAGATTTTAGGATTCGGTCTTTACAGGAATAGAATCTTCAGAGCGAATACGAGGAAAAACCCGAGAGCGGCCATTTATGTGACACCAAAACTGCAAGGCATTGTTGCTCCACCAATTTTCGGACAGAGACACAACTGTAGTACGAGTTTGCAGAACGGCGGCTGAAGGTGGTGACCTGCTCGTGGCATCCTGTTACATGCCAGACACGGCTGAATGTCCATACACGGATCTGCTAATCAAGGCAATGAATTTCTCCAAGGTAAATAATGTCACCCTTGCTTCGAGCTGTATAGCAGATCAGGTAAGTTCCTGGAAAGTATCAGTTACTTCCAGCTGTTCAGACCACAGGTGAATTGAGTTCAGCCTGAAAGGTCATGTGCCAAGGGTGGTGAGGTACAGAGATCCCAGAAGGACGAACTGGGAACAATACAAGAATTTTCTTCGGCAGCATGTCGAAGACAAACTTGCAACGGCAAATCCTAAGTCGTTGGAAGAGTTGGAAAATGCCGTGAATGCTACAACTTCGTTGCTTACTGCGGCATATGAATTTTCTTGCCCAGAACTGAAATCATCCAACAAGAAGGACGGTAGGTTCTGGAGCAAGGAAATAGATGAACTAAGAAGAAAAGCTCGACGCGCTTGGAACAGAGCGAATAGAACGTCACTCGAAGAAGATTGGCACGCATACAGGACATCGCAAAAGATCTTCAGAAAGGCTGTCAAATGGAAGTCGAGAGAGACGTGGAGGAATTTCTGTGCAGAAATGGAACAAATTCCAGACTATGCCAGAATTCATAAGATCCTAGCCAAAGACTCGAAACTGCTGCCGGGGTCATTACGTAGACCAGATGGCAGTTTTACGAATTCAGGTAAGGAAACTGCCGAGTGCCTTCTCGAAACCCATTTTCCTGGCTGCAGTGGTGAGAAGGCTAAAGATAGAATACCAGATCCACCTCCACCAAGTGAGGAGGACTGGATTCTAGTGAGCAGAATCGTCACAGTAGAAAAGTTAAAATGGGCTATTGGGAAATTTAAGCCCTTTAAGTCAACGGGCGACGACGGAATATTCCCCGCTCTTCTGAAAGACAGTGGAGAAATTCTATTGGAACCGCTGTGCAAGGTGCTGCGTAGCTCGCTCATCCTAGGACGTATTCCATCGTCCTGGGAAACGGTGAAAGTAACTTTCATACCGAAGCCAGGTAAGCCATCACATGTGGAAGGTAAAGACTTTCGCCCGTTTAGTCTAACGTCGTTCGTATTGAAGACACTGGAAAGACTGATAGATTTTTATATCAGAGATGAAATTCTGCCGGCATACCCGCTGCATGTGAACCAGCATGCATATCAAGTAGGTAAGTCCACTGAATCGGCGCTGCACAGTCTAGTGGCCAGGATAGAAAGATCATTTGGAGCGAGTGAAGTGGCAATTGGATGTTTAATGGACATCCAAGGTGCATTTGACAACACGAACTTCGAGGTCATTCGTCTGGGGCTCGAAGACAGAGGTGTAGATCCGATTGTGGTAAAGTGGATATGCAGAATGCTCAGCAACAGATCTGTAGAGGCCAATGTATGTGGCCAAAAGATCAGTTTATGGGCTGCGAAAGGTTGTCCTCAAGGAGGAATACTTTCACCGTTACTATGGTGTATAGTTGTGCATTCTCTTATTAAAGAGTTATATGACAAGGGGATTTTCGCTCAAGGGTACTCAGATGACCTAACGATATTAATCAGAGGGAAGTTTGAAAGTACGCTTGGGGATCGCATCAGGTACTCTATCGGAATTGTACAGAAATGGTGTCGAGAGAAAGGTCTCAAAGATAATCCAGACAAAACTGACATAGTTCTCTTAAGCAGGAGACGCATGGGTCAGGAATTGATCGGAAAATTCAGGGTGTTTGGCAGGGACGTCACACCCAGAAGCCAAGTGAAACACTTGGGTGTCATACTGGACAGTAAGTTGTACTGGACAGAACACAAGGAAAGAGCGAGGAAAGATCTGACGGCCTTTTGGATATGTAGGAACGCGTTTGGTAAGAACTGGGGCCTACCGTCCAAGGCGATAATGTGGATCTATGAAGCAGTAGTGAGGCCTATGACCTGCCACGATAGTGTAGTGTGGTGGTCTAGGCTGGAAAAGAAGTGCGCGAAGGAGGAGATGAGCGAGATTCAGAGGCTGGTATGCATATGTATGACCGGAGCTATGAAGACGACAGCGACGGCAGCCGTGGAAGCGTTGCTAGCTGTACCACCGGTCCATACGATCGTCAAGGCTAGAGCATTTGCGACAGCAGATAGGCTTTGGCTTAACGGTCTGTGGATAAGGAATTTTTCTGTAGGACATGGAAGAATAAGAAATGCAATAGCTGATCCTATTTTTGACATGCCTAGAGACCACATAAAAGCGGAGATCAACTTTGAGAGGCGCTATGAGGCTATCGTACCGAGTAGACAAGAATGGCTAGGCTATTGGCCAGATTGTATACCCGAAGACGGACTCATAAGCTTTACGGACGGTTCGAAAAACTCTGAAGGGACGGGGGCTGGGGTAATCACTCTGGAACCCAGAACGGAAGAGAATTTCTATCTAGGAAGGCACGCCAGTGTGTTTCAGGCGGAAACGTTTGCAGCGATGAAAGGACTACGGTGCTCTTTCCAACCGGAGTTGGAGAATGAAAGAATCACTGTACTTTCTGATAGTGAAGCGATTATTGGCGATAATGTCGCCTGTCACAACTTCCAAACTTATGAAAGAGTTCAAGGAGACCCTGAAAAAACTAGGTCTAAGAAATCAGATAACGGTCGCTTGGGTACCTGGGCACTCTGGAATAGAAGGTAGTGAAAAGGCAGATGAGCTGGCGAAGCTGCGCTCTAAATCTGTTAGCCACGGACCAGAACCGTTCATTCCCATACCGCAGTCGCTGTGTGACAAGGTGGTAAAGGATTGGACATGGTCAGAGGCAGACAAGCATTGGCAAGCTTATAAAGGAGGTCTACATACAAAGAGATTCTTCCCAGTGGCCGATCGTGGTTGGGCGAAGGAACTGTTGCACATGGACCGGGATCGAATAAGAAGAGTTGTGGGAGCGATCACGGGACACTGTAGACTAAACAGTCACTTGGCCAAAATGGGTATCGTCAACGATCCTAACTGCACCTGTGGCCTTGGTGAGGAAACGGGACACCACCTTATTTGTGAATGTCCGAACTTTTCTCTACTAAGACATAGGATTCTTGGTGGTCATGTGATCAGATCGCTGGATGTGCTGAAGCTGGGGCCACTTATCCTGGACGTAGCGAGCACAGGTAGGTTCAAATGATTTACATGATGAACGGGAAAGAGGAACAAAGGATCGGAAGATCTGTGTTTCGTGCGAGCTTGCAGGGAAATGTTGATATGGGTGAGGTAATAATGAGAATGCTGATCTATGCGGTTGACTTGATTCTGCTGGCAGATAATCCCAGGGATTTACAGAATGGGGTGGACTGGCTGAATGCTTCATGTGAGGAGTACGGGAAGAAGGTAAGTGTGGGGAAAACTAAGGTTATGCATGTAATAATAATAATAATGTTTATTGAATGCATATGTTAGTCTTTGAAGTATACTATTTCGATATTATTTTTGAATGAAGAAATCAATATCAAATTTATCCAATAAAAGTTCTGTTCTAAGTTTACCGCTCCAAAGCTCCATTTTCGCACCGAAACTGCATTCGAAATTATCTATAGAAAAACAAATTGATTTGTGGTGATAGTATCGACGAAGTCGCAAAAAAGAAATAACAAAAAAAAAAGGAAAAGCTGAATCGAGTCTACACACTTCCGCATGCATATTTAATAATTCGATTTATGTAATCTTTAATCTTTAGATGAAACATGGGTGAACACAACTACTTCATGAGCTGAAGAACGTACACTTCATTCAAAATTACAATAGAGCACATGGACCGAATGTTAGAGTAGATCGACGCATAGGTAGGGTGCATGTTTCTATGCGGTTTAAGCGAAAAGATAAGACATGAATACTATATTATTCATAGGATCTCATATTCCATTCATATTTTATGAAAAGTAAGCTCTCTACCATCATACAGAGCGTTTGTTGACTGGAAAATATACAAACAGTGAATGCTGATGATAGAAACACAAATTGTAAAGGGTCTTATGATGATGGCAAAACAACAAACAATAGGGATAGGTTTTGTAGTGATAGATTTACTGAATTTTGTAATTAAAGTCATACACTTTCATGAGTAAATTATGCTATACATGAATCAAACAAGCTCGATTTTAGATAAGTTTGAGTCACATTGATGCTATGGTTCTATAATAAAAATTAGTCAAAACTGCATCACGTAATTAAATAATAAGCGTAAGATCCAACTATGGTACGTATCGGTAGATGGTATAATTTTCAGACCTAAAATTACCAGCAAATTCTTTGTTTCCCTCTAGGCCCCTCTATTGCTTGTGTGGAATATAAACACGTCAATTCACAATCCACTTTGGATGGAGTATTTCAAACTCATTGAACACATCCCACATGCATGTGAAACAGAGTACATTGTATTGTACCTTGTTGATTTCAAAGTTGTTTTAAAGGGAAGCTTTAGGTCGAGGCGAAAGTAGTGCAATTTTTCAGTTTCGTTTTTTCAAATGTCAGCTCTGAGATGTGGTGATCATTGCAGACATTATGTTTTCGATAAAAATTTCAATATTATGAACTCTAATTTATTGTCCTTTTGAGTATGAGCAACTACAGAGTGCCTCCACAAGAAATTAATTTAATTTTTTTGCGTTATAAACACATCACAAACTGAAACCACTCTATTCTCTTGCAAATTGAATTTGTTTAGAAGTTTTCAATTATACATTTTAGCTTCAAATTTTTCAAATAAAAATCTAAAAGCTGCACATGACTCGTACATATTATGAAGTCGAATTTTTGAAATAAATAAAAACCAACAAATAAATAATTACTTAATCAATTACAGACTTATGCGACAATATTTGCCAGTGGTAGTTAGTTTTCTAAACGCAAGACACAGGCTTAGTTCAAGATTCGTACATAGATGTCACTTATACTCGCAAAATAGATCTTT
Organism: Pseudolycoriella hygida; assembly: GCA_029228625.1. NCBI lineage: Eukaryota > Metazoa > Arthropoda > Insecta > Diptera > Sciaridae > Pseudolycoriella > Pseudolycoriella hygida. The sequence goes on from WJQU01002819.1 coordinate 21,300, forward strand.
TTTTTGCACATTTTTTACTCACATTCACCTATTCTACTTACTTACTTACTTAACCGGCACTACAACCCATTAAGGGTCTTGGTCTGCTCGAACATGTTTCTCCAACCGGGCCTATCCGCAGCTAACGTCTTCCAGCTCGATACTCCCACAGTTTTTAATTCTTCAAGAGCTGCATCATACCATCTGGATTTTGGACGCCCTGCACCTCTCTTGCCCTTCGGTCTGGTTTTAAGGATTTTTTTCTGAATACGATGATCTTCCATTCGTTGTACATGACCGATCCAACGCAGACGATTTATTTTAGTGTTTCTGACCATGTCTGGGTCCCCATAAAGCTGGCTAAGCTCATGATTGAATCGTCTACGCCATCGATTCCGCCTTTGATCGAATACTGGTCCAAATATTGTTCGGAGTACGTTTCTTTTGAACGTGTGCAGCGATTGTTCGTCTCTTTGTGTCAAGCATAACGACTCTGAACCATACGTAGCCACCGGTCTGATCACAGATTCGTATATTGCGCATTTTGAATTTTGGCTTACTGACTTGGACTTTAAGATATTCAGTGTGTGTGTCGATCGTTACGGTTTCCTAGTGGTGTCGATTCGAAGGCGGTATGATCATATATGTCGTTTTTTCGTCCTTAACTTTCAACCCAAGGACGGTACCTTCCCTCTCCAAGGCTATAAATTTGTCTTTGTCTTTAACAACACGCATATTTCGTCTAAGTATGTCCAGTAGCCGTTTTGAGGGGATTGAGTTGGGAGGGGTTCTAAATGGTGCGGAAGGCCAAAAAATGGGACCCATATTTTTTTGTAGAATTTAAGAAACAGTTTTAGGACTTGTTCTGAAGACATTCATTCATATGTACAAATTCGTTGGTTAGAATAATTGTCCAGGTCGTCTGCGAAACCTAGCAACTGACTGGACTTGGTGAAAATGGTGCCGCTGGAGTCTATGTCCATGGTGCGCACAGCTACTTCAAGGGTCAGGCTAAAAAGCAGCGTCGCTAGAGAATCTCCCTGACGTAGGCCTTCCTCTTCAACGAATAAATGGTGTGTTTCAATGTTGTACTCCTTGCACTTCTCCAAGATCTGTCTAATATTAAACCACCTTGGTACTCACCAGTTTTCCATGTATGGATGAAGGCGCTGGTAAAGAATATTTACAAATATAAGCAATATTCAGTAGAACGATTCCTTGAAAATTGCCACACTCTACTTTCATAGTTTCATAGACAAAAATGTTTCCCTCAATTTTTTTCTGTAACATAGGGATCGTCCCTAAATTACGTAACGCAAAAACCTGAGACAAAAGATGATTTTCGTGTGCGATTTCGATGTTTTGTCTCATGTTTTTGCGTTACGTAATTTAGGGACGATCCCATAGTGAAAAACTATTTTTTTGTCTAGGACAGACCTTATAACCGACCTAGAGCCATAAGGAAATACCTCGGACACATAATTCCATAGACAAAAATGTTTCCCTCAATTTGCTCTCCAACATAGCAGAAACAAATTTTTTTTGGTTAGGGCCGACCTTAGGACAGACCTGAGGCCCACTTCAGCCCTAAGCACAGGCACCGGGTCCAAATTTGTTTTTGAATATAATTCGGTACTTGATTACTCTTCAAATAGAAAAAGAATCAGCGAAATCAGTTAGGATTTATCCAATTTATGTAAGCAAACACATTGGGCCCTAGTAGAAACTCAGTTTTAGGTTCCTGACTAAGTCCAAGTGTTTCTAATCAAAAGTTTTCTTCCATAAAACGAAAGAAAATCCTAGAAAATCAAGAATCAAGGAAAAATTTTTTAAATCGGAAGGGATTTACTCGAGTTATGTACAAAAAACATGTAGAGCGCTAGCAAAAGCTCGTTTTTAGTGCCCAAGCTATATCCTAGAGCCCAACCTCAAAAAAATTCTTTTACATATTGTTGGACTTCCATAGACCTGTCAACTAAAAAAAAAAATATGAAAATCGGAAAAGATGTACTCGAGTTATATTCAAAAAACACGCATGACCCCTGAATAGACTCGTTCTTAGCGCCCTAGCCAAGTCCAAGGACTCAAATCCAAAGAAGTTTCTTCCATAAATCGTCGGCCATGCCCAGATCTTTCAAACAAAAAAAGAGTTTATGAAAATCGGAAAAGATTTACTCGAGCTATGTAAAAAAAGATGTAGGTCCCTAGCAGAGACTCGTTTTTAGCGCCCTAGCTAAGTCCAAGGACTCAAATCCAAAAAAGTTTCTTCCATAAATGGTCGGCTATGCACCGGCCTTTCAAACAAAAACAAATTTATGAAAATCGGAAAAGATTTACTCGAGTTATGTGCAAAAGACCAAAAATCACTTAAACGGCCCTAGCCCTTGGGGTTGAGTTTTACTCAAGTTATCGCGGTGACAGACGGACGGACAACGTATTTATTGTTGATTCGTCATCTAAGCACCAGGATCGATGCTCCCCACCTACTCCCAGGTCGAAATTGGGATGGTTACAAACGTCGTGGTAAACGCGTAAGAACCCTTTTCGAAGCACTACGTTCTTCGTATGGGTCTGAAAATAGTCATTATATTGAAATAAAGTATAAAAGCAGACACATCAGCATATTTAATTCCTCGACACTTAACGTTATGAGTGGAATAGAGTAATGAGCCCCGACAACCGACTTCGTATGAGTCTAAAACATACGGAAACAAAACTAAATAACATTTCAGTTCAGTTGAACAAAAATTCGAATAATAACAAATTTATAATTTTATTTTGAAAACAATAAACTAGATGGAAAGCTCGCAATGCATAACCAACCGCATCCACAATCCATATACCTATAAGGATGATTGTGATTCTCAAACTTAAAGCCAAAGTGAGAATTATGGTTGTCATAACTTTTTACTGATATGTCATCAAGCGAAAAATGTTCCTTTTTCTGTAGTTAAAGAGAAATGAAATGGGAAATAAATGGTGGCTGCTGTATTATGTGACAAATGTTTATGTATTACATAAAAGTAGAGCTTATTTTTCTATTTGTTCGTTATTCCCATGATTTTTACTTTTTGCGCACTGCATTCGGATTATATTGATATCTTTACGAAAGCCGATACAATGTTACACAAACAAAAGACAAATTTATTTTCATTTATAATAAATGATGTCCGGTCGATCAATGGCTTCTGCTCGTGATTTTTCAACAAAATATTTTCCTTGGCTGGGAAAACTATTCTCTGGAGCTGAAATGGGGCAAGCGGGTTAACTGAAAATGTGGTATGGAAAGAAAAAGAGAAAAGTTGTAGCAGTTATCCGATTTTTTCAAATAAAAGAGAGGTGACAGGCAAATCACACTTTTTTCAAAAGCGCAAAATACTCAAGTTAATTTTTTCAAGTTTTTTTCGCCATAATTGCGAACGGCGGCAATGAAGTCAACTGTATTGAACCCGTACAAACATGTTATTGTAATAATATGGGGTACTTAGAGCGATACATTTATTATCGTCTAGAGACGGCGAATCAGCGAAAAAAATGTAGGTCGTCCGTCCCCACTTTTTTGCAAACTTCTCAACCGATCACGCATTTTGTTCGTAAGTAGGCGCAAAAAAGCAATTTCTTTTATAAAAAATTGGTTTCAATTAAGAAAAAACCCAACGAATCAAAAAAATCGGAAATTGACTTGATGTTAAATCAAGAAATCTTTTGTCGGCCATTTTGATACTTCAAATGTTCACAGTGCCCAAAATCGTAGTAATCTACTCCATAAAGTTGTAACAGATGGAGAAGAGAAACCGGACCTAAAGTTGACGTTGAACGAATCCAAAATGATGAAATGAGGAAAAATACAAAAATACAAACCTGGATTATCGGATCTTTGCTGGACCTCTTCCAATTCCAAAAAGTGAAGAACTTCGATGGAATTTCACTACCGATTTATTCCTTTCTTATGCTTGATAAACTGCTATTGATTTTTCTTCGAACAAGGAAAAACCTGAGGTGATGGACGATTTTTAAGCTTCGGAAGATTTCTCTAAAGCCTTCCTCGGAATTTTTCTAGGAATCTCAAGGAGTTCATGGGATCCCAGCGAAATTTTCGTCTAGAACCTTCGAACTAAGTTTCTTCTACAAATTGTCGGCCATGCCCAGATCTTTCAAACATAAACTTTTTTTTCCCCTTGGACTTAGCTAAGGCACTAAAAACGAGTCTCTCCTAGGGCTCTACATTTTTTTTGTACATAACTCGAGTATAAATCTCTTCCGATTTTCAAAAAAAAATTTATAATCGAAAGGTCAAGGAATGTCTCACATTTTATGGAAGAAAGATTTTTGATAAGATGCCCTTGGACTCAGTCAGGACCCTGAAACTAGGCCCAACGTGTTTAGAACCGTACGAAGAACGAAGTTCTTCGAAAAGGGGTCTTATGCGTTTACAACGACGTTTGTAACCAGTCGAATTTCGACCCGGGAGTAGGGGGGAGCATCGATCATGGTCCTTAAATGACGAATCAACAATAAAAAAAATGTCCGTCCGTCCGTGAACACGATAACTCGAGTAAAACTCAGTCGATTTTCGAAAAAACAATTTTCCCTGAAAAGTAATCGAAAAATCTTTTATGGAATTGAATCTGGGCACTGTCGACTCAAGGGCCGCCGAGCTAGGGCTGTTTAAGTGGTTTTTAGTCTTTTGTACATAACTCGAGTAAACCTTTTCCGATTTTCAAAACTTTTTTTTAATCAAAAGATAAAGCAATTCCCTACAATTTTGGAAGAAACTTTTTTGAATTTGAGCGCCCGCACTCAGCCAGGGCTCTAAAACTGAGTCTCTACAAGGGCCCTACGTGTTTTTTGTGCATAACTCGAGTAAATCTTTTCCGATTTTCAAAAAAAAAACTTTTCAATCGAGAGGCCTGGGAATGCCCAACAATTTATGGAATTTTTTTTTTACTTTGGGTCGCTGGACCTAGCTGGAGCCCTAAAGAAGCGGACCCACTAGGGCCCTACTTGTTTTTTATACATAAATCGAGTAAATTCCATCCGATTTTCGTGATTCTTTTTCCATTCGATAGGTAATGAAAGCCTTAAGAATATCCAAGAAAAAATGTGGGCCCGGGCCGAGCCTAAGATGGCCGCTAATGTTAGGGTGGATCGATCTAAGATTTAATTTATTTTGGAAAAATTCAAATATTTTGAAAACAATAAAAGATAAAAGATCGGTGTCAACGGCAAAGTTGTTTGTTGTCACAATGTCTCCCAATATGGCCGCTAATGTTAGCGTGGATCGATCTGGACAATATATTTTCGAAAAATTCAAACGTTTTGAGAACTATATGTGATAGAAGATCGGTGTCAATGGCAAACTTTTTTGTCTATGGAAGTATGGGTCAGAGGCATTTCCTTATGGCCCTAGGTCGGTCCTAAAGTGGGCCCCTAACAAAAAAAATTGGTTTTTGCTATGTTGTAGAAAAAATTGAGGCGTTTTGTGTATTTGGAGATCAATTTCGTCCTTTCGGGAGGGTTCTTTTACATCGTTTCTTCGGACGGGTTTTTCTATATTGCCCTACCGGTAATTTCCAATACAACTTAATGTGGACGTAATTTCAAACACTTAAGAGTTAAGGCAATATTTAGTTAAATACTATTCTGATACGTTCGTCTCTTCATATGTTTTTATTCGATAGGTCTATGAAAGAAAACTTTTTTAGTTTGGGCACTTGGACTTAGTCTTCACAAAGAGTCTTTGCAAGGGCTCTACGAGGTTTTTGTACATAACTCGAGTAAATCTTTTCAGATTTTCGTGAATCTTTTTTATTCGATAGCCCAACAATTTCTGCAAAATTTTTTTTTGAGGTCGGGCCATTGGACTTAGGCAGGCCCAATGGATAGCGCCAAATGTCTTTTTACTATAAAAACCGAGTAAATTCCTTCCAATTTTTTTGATTCTTTTTCTATTTCAGAGGTAATAGAAGGCCTAATAGTCCTCAAGAAAACATTTGAGGCCAAGGCCTGTAATTAGGGTCCTCTGCAGGACCTAAAGGTCGGCCCCAGCACAAACAAATTTGTTTTGCTATGTTGTAGAGATAATTGAGTGGACCATTTTTGTCCGTGGAAATATTGGTCCGAGGCCTCTCCTTAAGGCCGTAGGTCGGTCATAAAGATCGGCCCTAGCCCAAAAAAATTTTTTTTTGCTATGCTGTAGAGAAAATTGAGTGGAACATTTCAGGGGGGCCCAAAACGAATTTTCTACAATGTTTCTTCGTACGGGTTTTTCAATATTGCCATTTCGGCAATGCAACGGGAATTCTTTCAACGGGATTCGTACGGGTCCGCGAAGATTATGCTTTTGATATGGTGCACTGGAGAACATTTTGGCCATCAAAATCAATTGTCTGATACGGAAGGCCTTTGACATTCAATTTGAAATGAAATTCTCATGGTTATAAAAGAGCCCAGAACATTGGACTGCTTGCTCATTTTTATATTTAGATACTTTCGAGTCTTTGGCAACATATATTCTGTTTGCCACATCAATTCTGATCACAACAAAAACCCTTTTTAAAAGGGAAACGTGACGCAAGTCCTCGTCCCTTCTTCCAAAACAACTGATATCAATTTGGGTGACGCGTCATGACGTCATGACGCTTGAAGCTTCGGAACGCACAAAATTCTTTTGAAATATTTTCACTTTTGATTGAAAAATGCGTCACAAATGCCGAACCCGCCAATGTAATAATTTTTGTACGCTTTCAGCTTTCATACGCAAAAATTTGATTTCCTGTACAAAAATACGCCATACATCCTACAAAATCTAATTTTTTCATAGTGAAAGCTGAAAGAACAGAAAAACTATAACACTGGTGGGTCCGGCATTTGTGACACATTTTTTTAATCAAAAGTGAAAATATTTCAAAAGAATTTTGTGCGTTCCGAAGCTGCAAGCGTCACCCAAATTTATTTCAGTGTTTTTGGAAGAAGGGACGAGGAATTGCGTCACGTTTCCCTTTTAAAAAGGGTTTTTGTTGTGATTGTAATGTTTTGCATTATTTTGAACCGCCGCTGCCGCCGAACCGAAGCCCGGCGGCTACTACTTCCATTGGCGAAAATGATCCCCTCAACCTCCTCTACAACATATCAAAAGTTTTTTTGAGCCGCCGTCGCCGCCGAATTGAAGCGCAGCGGCTACTACTTCCATGGGCGAAAATGATCAACTCAACTTCCTCTACAACATATCAAAAGTTTTTTTTGAGTCCCCGCCTATTTTCCGCCATTTTGGCGATCACCCTGATACACTACACACCCAACCCAACAACTTTCCCTTTGACACCAAACCTCCATGTCGAACACACAACCATTGCCTCATACAAAATGTGCTATCATACACACTATGCACACAAATACATACATACGGGCTTTATATGGCGCCTTCTAAGAGCTCTGGCGCCCAAATGAGGCCCCCCTTTTTTTAAAATCTCATATGGCGTAGAATGCCTACCCGAAGGTCCCTACAAAATTTCAAGAAAAGTTATCGAGCAAAATTTTCTGAATTTTTTGTTCGTATGGGGACCTGCGTCACGGGCGCATCGCTACCGCGCGCCCATGTACGTACATGCTATTTATATTGCTAGATTAAGTATTTCTATCTTTTTCCATCTATATCCATATATCCATCCATCTATGTGGGAAAGTAGAATAGGACATTTATAC
>WJQU01002821.1:0-25000 GCA_029228625.1 Pseudolycoriella hygida
AGAAAAGATAAGTGATTTCTTCCATTGGGAGAATATAATCATAATGTAGATTATTTCTGTATATATTATTTGCACAAGAAAGTGAAAATTGCCTTTAACAATAAACATTTATCCTTTGTATCCGCTCGTAAATGCTTGTAAACAGTCTTGAGAAATCTGCCATAAAAAGACATTTGAAATGCATTCAGAATGCCTTACGCGTAAAGGTAAACATCAGTTGTGAACATTAGAAAGCGATAGATAAATTCAATATACAGTTTGTCAAATAGAGACAACAATTGAAATTTTGTTTGCCTTACGAAATATTTGCAGGAAGACAACGCAACAGACAATCGTGCTGTGTTGTCGCTTTTACCTTTGGGATAACATGATATGCGTATGTAGACTACTTTGAAGTGAGTAGCAGACATATTGTCCTAGTATGATGGATAATTTTATAAATTTTAATTCCTCGACCATGCGTCTATTATTGTCTAAAATTAAAAACATTTGACCTTCTATATGAAGAGCATCACCTCTATATTTATGTTGTGAAATGACATTATCGGCTTTATCGCTAATGCAAACATTTTTGTTTTCTAGTATTTTCTACGTCTTTCCTTCTCAATGCGTCATTAAAAAATACCAACACGAGCTCAATCAAATTAATGAAACAGAAAAATTCTGCGTCAATGAGGAAAATGTCTTTCTTTATAGATTTTCTCAACGCATTTTCATCGCTTGTGCTGTTTATATTTTGCACATGCGATCGATTATTTCGTCGAATTTTCCTCGTTTCAAAGAAAACAAAAACTAATGCAGTCACTAAGTTATTTTTAACATGTTTTTGAGAATCCGTTAACCTTTTACCATTATAAATCAATTACCAGTAAACACATACGCACACAACTAATGGAATTAAATTGGATGTATGGAAGGTCTCTCATTTCGAAAATAAGTATTTTTGGTTCTTTCTAACTTTATAAAGCGAATGGAGCGTGAAGAGAGCCAACAGATATGCAACCTCCATGTTCACAATTGTGAACTGTGTGAGCTCTATAAATAAGGCGTTAGCGGAGAGAAAAATGTTATAATCAAGTAGTCTTTTTGACAAGCAACAACTAAGTGATCAATACAAAGAAGTCTTTAATTAAATAAAAGAAAGTTCTGAAGAAAAATTCAAATTTGTGAGGAATTTTATTAATTGAAAAATTAGAAGAGAAATTCAAAGTTGAAGTGAAATCTTTCTTGCAAAACTAAAAGGTAAGTTTTTTAAAAGTTAGAAAATTTGTTTTATTACAAAATGGCGGCCTCTCCATTGTTTCATTTCGATTCCATTGTGAAATAAAAGTTTTCGCAATCTTTGCAATTTATTTCATCATCTTAGTTCCCGTTTGTGGAAGAATATACGAGAATTCTTTGAGTTATTATAGTAGATATTTCTGTGAAATTACAAATTCTGCGTGAGGAAAATTTGAAATCTTTCGTTTTATGACGTAATTAGTTCGTTTAGAGAATGAAAAAATATGATTTCGCGTGAATTGATGACAAAGCTGTTTTCTTCTAACAACATTTCATGTTGTTGCACAAGCGTTGCACATATTTCTTTTCATAATCTTTCTTGTGTGAGTTTCGAGGCATTATATTGAGTAAGACACAAGAAAACTTGTTTTTCATTCTGCGACTTGTGACGTCATTAATTAACGAATGATTAATACAGACATTAGAATTTCGATGCGTAGAGTGAATGTTGAAAAAAATGCTTTGACGCATAAAACTACTATTTTTATCGAGTTTCGTACGTAGTCGAATGGAATGAAATTCATCGATTTCTGTTATTGTTTCAGAAAATCAAAATGCAAATCTTCGTGAAAACCTTGACTGGCAAAACCATCACCTTGGAGGTTGAGCCATCAGACACCATCGAAAACGTTAAAGCCAAAATTCAAGACAAGGAAGGAATCCCCCCAGATCAACAGCGTTTGATCTTCGCTGGCAAACAATTGGAAGATGGACGCACATTGTCCGACTATAACATTCAGAAGGAATCGACGCTTCACTTGGTGCTTCGACTCCGTGGTGGTATGCAAATCTTCGTGAAAACTTTGACTGGCAAGACAATCACTTTGGAGGTTGAGCCATCAGACACCATCGAAAACGTTAAAGCCAAAATTCAAGACAAGGAAGGAATCCCTCCAGATCAACAGCGTTTGATCTTCGCTGGCAAACAATTAGAAGATGGACGCACATTGTCCGACTATAACATTCAGAAGGAATCGACCCTTCACTTGGTGCTTCGACTCCGTGGTGGTATGCAAATCTTCGTAAAAACCTTGACTGGCAAGACCATCACCTTGGAGGTTGAGCCATCAGACACCATCGAAAACGTTAAAGCCAAAATTCAAGACAAGGAAGGAATCCCTCCAGATCAACAGCGTTTGATCTTCGCTGGCAAACAATTAGAAGATGGACGCACATTGTCCGACTATAACATTCAGAAGGAATCGACCCTTCACTTGGTGCTTCGACTCCGTGGTGGTATGCAAATCTTCGTAAAAACCTTGACTGGCAAGACCATCACCTTGGAGGTTGAGCCATCAGACACCATCGAAAACGTTAAAGCCAAAATTCAAGACAAGGAAGGAATCCCTCCAGATCAACAGCGTTTGATCTTCGCTGGCAAACAATTAGAAGATGGACGCACATTGTCCGACTATAACATTCAGAAGGAATCGACCCTTCACTTGGTGCTTCGACTCCGTGGTGGTATGCAAATCTTCGTGAAAACCTTGACTGGCAAGACCATCACTTTGGAGGTTGAGCCATCAGACACCATCGAAAATGTGAAAGCCAAAATTCAAGACAAGGAAGGAATCCCTCCAGATCAACAACGTTTGATCTTCGCTGGCAAACAATTGGAAGATGGACGCACATTGTCCGACTATAACATTCAGAAGGAATCGACGCTTCACTTGGTGCTTCGACTCCGTGGTGGTATGCAAATCTTCGTGAAAACTTTGACTGGCAAGACAATCACTTTGGAGGTTGAGCCATCAGACACCATCGAAAATGTGAAAGCCAAAATCCAAGACAAGGAAGGAATCCCTCCAGATCAACAGCGTTTGATCTTCGCTGGTAAACAATTAGAAGATGGACGCACATTGTCCGACTATAACATTCAGAAGGAATCGACGCTTCACTTGGTGCTTCGACTCCGTGGTGGTATGCAAATCTTCGTGAAAACCTTGACTGGCAAGACCATCACCTTGGAGGTTGAGCCATCAGACACCATCGAAAACGTTAAAGCCAAAATTCAAGACAAGGAAGGAATCCCTCCAATCAACAGCGTTTTGATCTTCCTGGCAACATTGGAAGATGGACGCACATTGTCCGACTATAACATTCAGAAGGAATCGACCCTTCACTTGGTGCTTCGACTCCGTGGTGGTATGCAAATCTTCGTGAAAACCTTGACTGGCAAGACCATCACCTTGGAGGTTGAGCCATCAGACACCATCGAAAATGTTAAAGCCAAAATTCAAGACAAGGAAGGAATCCCTCCAGATCAACAGCGTTTGATCTTCGCTGGCAAACAATTGGAAGATGGACGCACATTGTCCGACTATAACATACAAAAAGAGTCGACACTCCACTTGGTGCTTCGTCTCCGCGGTGGTAAAATGTGAACAGTTGTTATGTAGAGAATTCTGAATAAAAGATATTGAATGAAATTTGATCTTTTTCTTTATTCATATGAAATAAACTTTGAAAGGAACGCCACATTCAAGGGAAAAGGTAAGGCAATGAGACACTGTTTAGTGGAAATCGGGAGCATGGACTTAGATGGATATTCCTATCATTGGAATGCAGAGACATCCATGGGTTGTTTTCGATTCGCTATTGAATTCCACAAAAAATAACGTAAAAACGTACGAAGTACGTTTTAATGTAACATGGGGTAGATCGAGACGGGAGTTGGCGGGATACATTTATCGTCTAATAATCTACAATAAAAAAAAATGTCCCTCTGTCCGTCTCCACTTTTGTTTCCAAATGGCTCAACCGATCAGCCTAAACTTTTTTTTTCCTGAAAGGTACATACCTCCCATGATTCAAGTTCGAAGATGAGCAAAATCGGCCAAGTAGTAGGAGATATGGTCGAAGAAGCGGAGGTCGGACATGAAATTTTCGAGCGTCGGTGAAACTCTTTCGCAAATATTTCAGCAAGTATAGCACGGAAATTCCTCATTTTGGTGTCAAATGGAAGCATTTGATGTCAGAAAACTGGGAAAAAAATTTTGTGGGAATCGGGTCAGGGGTCTGGGCACTGGGGCCAATGGAATGGACGAAATTTAGATTCTTGGCCATATACGAAAACAGTTTTTCCTTAACTATGCAATATGGAGATTTACTGTCAAAGGCAAAGTTGTAGAGAATAAAATTTTAGAGAACACTTGTTTTAAGGTTTTAGGGGAAAATGGCCCAGTCCTTGGATATAAGCTTTTCTAGATTTGAATGGTCTGAGACGTACTTCGATAGGGCCTTTAACATTACCTTGGGTAATTTCTGCGGATAAAAAGAACAGAAAACGTTGGCTTGTTTGCTTACTTGTATAATTAGATACGTTCGAGTCTCTTTGCTACATCTATTCTGATACGTACGGTCCTTTGGTTATGTTTTTTTTATTAACTTTTATTATAAATTCTAACAATAATCGAACTTTATCTATTGCTCCGACTACATTCTCTCGAGTGGCTGCAATCCCAGTATTCGCATATTTTTATTAACAATTGACCTAGCGGTGGCAAATAGTAGCAGACGTTGTTCTTGAACCTTCGAATTGGACTCGTTCTTAACATTAAGAGATCGATGTGCCTTGTTAATTGCTTTGCTGAAATGAAATTTTAATGCAAACGTAACTTCGCGAATTGACGAGAGCAACTGACCACAATTGAAAGGTGTAATGTACAATTCGATGTGCCTCGAGACTGTCCTTTGCCTCTTTCAAAATATCTGGAGCCTTAGCCATTGAATAGATGAGATTAACAGCCTCTGGTTCTTGTAAAAGAGTCGGATTGCAATGTGCAGCCATTTTGACGCCTGGTATCTCTTCCAGTCTACAGAGCCGACAGTGAGTATACTGGAGATTGTACCCTGTGTCGCCGACCACCTGAAAGATTCCGAACGAATCACAAAACTTTCAAATCTTCCTTACAAACAAATTTTTCTTTACTTTCGAAGCTTTTTCCAAGTCGAACTCGTAGGTAGCGCTACGTTTAAGTTTCAAATCGTTTATTATAACTGATGACGTTCCCAGTATATCAGCAACTGTTTGACCCATTGATGCAATGTCGATTTTCGTATCTGAAACACAAAAATTGTTTACACACTGAAGCAGAACGCGTTTGTTAGTAATGTCCACAAGGGGAAATATGGACTTTCAAAATTGGTTGCAGTGCTGTACTTTCATCCGGACCCGTGCCCCCAGGGAGCGTGATAAAATCGACTGAAGTCACACACAGGTTTCACTTTTACGACGGCGATCAGTACGATGCGATGCCAGAGATTTTTCTTCGAAAATAGCGGCTAGGAAAGAAGATTTATTTGGGGGAGACGATCGTCGGAATTTTTTTTTCGACCTCCAGAAAGTTTTAAACCGGCTGGCGGCGCAGCTGATGCACAGGTCTAAAGGTCTCGCCGGGCTATGCAAAAGAAGAAAATAGTTTGGCTTCCAGGGAGCTTTAATCGAATCTTCTGGTCAATGGTCAAATATTTTTCTCTGTTACGTCGAAGGAGCTGTCTCCTAATTTCCACTGTTCAGGCAGGTTGATCGGAAAATGAATACATCTGGCTCTCTACACACAATGAGCCGCTTCTCATCATCGTTTTTTAAGCAACGCAATTCTCAAAAAACGTTTCAGCATCGGAAAAGTTATTTTGTGGTGGTTTTAGGACAGGATTCGTGTCTATCGCCAGCACCTTAACAAATACACTAACCTTTATCATGTTCCATAGTCTCTAGAGCCAGTTCTTGCGCATCGTCCAAAACATCTTTCAGAAATACAACATTTCCCTTCCTAGTACTCATTTTTGAAATACGACCAAATTTCACATGGCGGAGTTGATCAACCTTCGGAAAGTGCAAAAGTTTCGCAATGCCGAACAGCGAATTGAAATGATCGTGTTGACCATTTTCGACAACGTACATCATTTCGTCGAATCGATATTTTTCATATCGCGAGAAAACGGCGGCAACATCACGAGTTACGTACAGTGTGGTCCCGTCGCTTTTTAATATTGGAATCGGTTTGTCGTGCACATTCATTGTCGTTTTTCCGTCAGAAGTGACTTGCAGCAACTGCAGTTCATTCATCAGATTGATAACTTTCTCAATGTTCGTTTTACGATACTCCGATTCCCATGCGTATTCATCAAATTCGATTCCGAGTCGTTTGTACATTCGTTTCAATTCTTCGACTGTGAACTTGCGACACTCCATCCAATCTTCTAAATCGGTTGTTTCACCATTTTCCAGTTGGCAGAATATGTTTCTGGCTTTTTCGGATACGTTCGGATCGGTTGCGGCTAATTGGTTCGCTTTAACGTAGGCGTTAAACAATTGTGTGATGGGATTTGACTTAATTTCATCGACGGACAATTTGTTCAATTCCATTCCAATTTTAAGTAAACCGAATTGCGTTCCCCAGTCCCCTAGATAGTTCATTCGAATGACATCGTGACCGAACGATTTGTACAAATTTGATATAAAATTGCCGATAATTGTTGAGCGTAAGTGACCGAAGTGGAACGGTTTGGCAATGTTCGGTGAACTGAACTCGACAATCACTCGCTTTTTCGATTCATTGTGCACATTCTGACCGGCACTGGCAAATAATTCATTTACAAAATTTTCCCGGTGTACTGGAAAAGTGACGACATTGTCGTGAGAAGTGCGTGTCGATATTCTCGCCTCAACGATTTTTTCCTTATCGTAACGAGCATTTAAGATGTCTGACACAATTTCCGTCGAGGATTTCTGTGAACCCAGATCTCTACAAATTCCAGTCAATTCTTTTGTCGACAGTCGGAATTCTGGCTGGTTTTGTCCTTGGCGTAAAGATAGAGCATTGTAGACGGACTGAAATGCTTTCGGCTCATTCGGTTCAATTTGTAAGGTCTGCAAAATCTAATCGAGCCGGTCGGTTTAGTGGAAAATACACTTGTTAGGCAAAAAGATCAGCTGATTTGTAATTTGTGACTAACTTGTGAGCTTAAAGCGTTCCGGAATCGAACTGCCATTTTCCCATCAAATCGAAATCGAATTTATTTTCACAAAAATTCTTTTATGGCACTGATAGCCTTTTCTGTTTTTATTTACAAAAATCTCGTAGTTACAATCACTCACACAGAATGTACATACACATGACATGCATAATAAGATCGCATAAAAATCTATTACACATTTTCGGCGCAAAATTTGAATCTAAACCACCTAATCTAAACCACAGCTCAGCTAAAAATTAAGCTTCAATTAACTTGAAATTGACTTTTAATTCGAAGTCAATTTTGAATAAGTAAAATTTAGTAAATATGTTAATAACGGAGTCTGTTAGCCACAAATACTTCGATAACAAGTCGGATGAGGAATAAATAATTTTAGGAACGTCCCGTTTTTATAGACCTTTGAACATTCCTTTGATGTTTTATAGCTTTGAGAGAATCTCTAGCGCTCCAGTAGGGGGCAACACTAATTCTTAGCGGTATGAAATACGAAATGTATCTTTTGAAAAAAACGAACAAATTCGAATTGAAAAAATTTCAGCGGCGGCGTTTCCCTTTTGTGATACACCAGGGGCGGTTTCGATTGGCCGAACATTTTTCAAAATTTTCTTGGAAAATAATATACGTCGGCGGCGGCGAAGTGTTTAGTTCAAAAAATAATATTCGGCGGCGGTGTTTCAATTTTTGTTAGTTATTTTTCGGCTGTGTTTGAGCATGCGTAAGCCTCCGCATAGCTATATTTCAAACGAGCTGTTGGCTTTAAGAGTGACCTTCCGAAAACTTCGACAAATTTTGGGACAACATGTCCTATTTTTTCTAGATTCGATTCGTCCTTCTATGGTAAAAAATACAATTTCTCATTTTGGGAAAATTTGACATATCGCGGGAGTTATGACTGTCTAAGCAATTGCGTGCCGGGGGGTGGTAAAAATGGTTTCTTGGCTATAACTCGTGTAAAACCTTGAGGTCGCTTAGCTGCTTGAAGCAGCGATGAACTGGGGTGGGGGGCTTTACTGTACACCCCTACTATAAAATAATGGAAAAACTTCACCGGCTTAAGGCTGTTGCACTGGTCTAGAGCTACTTTTGTAAGACCCTTTTCCTTGACTGTTTTCAACCAGAAAAGTTGGTACAACTGCCCTGGAACATGATCTGCAACTAGATATGCGAGAACGAGCTGTTCACAAGTGACGACATACTCTACTGAAGGAGGGGCGATGATAGTTCCCATAGCCCCAATTTCACCAAAATGAAATATTATTTGGAATTTCCTTCCCCCCCACTTTCCATAGATAAAAGGGTTTAAAACTAGCTAGATTTCCATCAGATCAGATCAGAAACGCTCGACCCCAACTGACAAAATCCAAAAAAGCTAGATTACCATATAAAATTCAACGCCGCCCACTCCTCCTTCCGTAGAGCATGTCGTCACTTGTGAACAGTTCGTTCTCGCATATATAGTTGCAGATCATGTTCCAGGGCAGTGCTACAGACATTTCTGGTTAAAAACAGTCAAGAAAAAGGGGCAAAAATCGACCTTTCTTACAAAAGTAGTTCCAGACCAGGGCGACAGCCTTACACCGAGGAAGTTTTTCGATGTTTTCAAAGTAGGGATGTACAGTAAAACCCCGCCACGCCTACTTCTTCAGTTCATCGCTGCACCAAGCGGAGGATGGGGGAAGGCTCCAAGGGGTATCATTGTGGACAACCACTCCATACAATTTTTTACACTTGTTAAAGCCAAAAAACCATTTTTACCACCCCCTAATTTTTCCCTAATGTCGTCGTTCCTGATATGGTTAATCCCACTGCGAGGGAGCAGTTAACTTTCGCTATATTCCTAAGAACCCTCATATCAAAAACCTCCAGGTCATGCACTAGATACCCGCAATTCACCCAACTCTCACTACCATACAGAATCGTTGGCCGGAATTCGACCCGTGAACTTTATTTCGCTTAGTTAATTCCCTTTTGTTGAACACGTGCGACCTCCACTGACTGGCCACCGCGTTTCCCACTTTCCTCCTTTCCTCCAATTTCCTAACTAACTTGCCATCCTCCGAAAAAATGGTTCCTAAGTACTTGAATTCAGAAACCTGCTCCAGCTCCTCCCCATTTAAATTGCAAGTTATCTCTTTCCGAGATTTTCCGACATGCATAGCCTTAGTTTTCCCCACACTTATCTCCATCCCGTACTCCTGACATGCAGCATTCAGGCAGTCAACCTGTAAATCCCTGGTATTATCTGCTAACAGAATCAAGTCATCCGCGTAGGCCAGAATTTTCATTATTACCTCACCTACCTCGATATTTCCCTACAAGTTTGCCTGCTTGATGATTTTGTCCATGAAAATTATGAGCAGGAGCGGCGAAAGGCAACAACCCTGACGAACGCTCTCTCTCTCTAACCTCGAAAGACTCGCTAATTTCGCCATCTATTCTTACAACGGCTCTGCTTCCTGGGATTGAAATAATGACATTTATTGCTTGTCGGTTTGAGCATTGCGTTATGAAAATGAATAGATTTTGACGTAAGCCGCTGACGCACTAAAGGCCGGTAAACGCAGTAAACGCATAAGCAGTTTACCTTTTCATTTCGGAGTGATTATTCGCCATCGGGTGCAAATGTTTTCAGTATCATTGTTTGCTTTACACCCGGGTGTAAATAGGATGTTGCTTTGTCAAATGATATTGGCACCCGAAATGAGTGCGAATAGCATATAATAGCAAAAATAGTGACACTATTTCCAATTTCCATCCCGTTGGAAGTGCAAATTTCACCTACCTTTACGTTTGACACAATCCTCAGTCTCAGTCTAACACACTAAGGCTCATTTTGCAACTTATAAAAGTCCATAATAGCATTGTAGAGTCAGTATTTAGTACGCGTAAAAGAGTACACCTGCCCCTAGGATATTTTTTAAAGGAATTAAAACTGCTTTAGTCAGGATCGTGCGGTGTATTTATTAGATAAAAGGAAGTTTTTAATTTCGACTGAATAAAAAGGAAGTCGACGAAAGCTGACGTCCGTATGTTTTATATTCTCATTTTTGGCTATTTTCGAGAAAAACGTTAAGTTCATATTTTTGGCGTAATTTTTTCCAAAACTCAGCCCGAGCAGATAAAAAATTTCTTTTCACTTGAAAGAGTTCGTTTTGCAAGCGGCCATTTTCATTCCCGATTTGCATGTACTCCATCAATGAGAAATTATTGCTCGTTACCTTTGGCCAGATTGGAAGTACCGATCCATTCGGTGTGGGATTTCTGAAATTTTTAAGACAATGAAGCTAAAAAATCTTTTAAGCAAACATAACGAGCTGGTGACATACCCGAATCTAGCGAAATTTGTCCACATTTGATTCATTGCTTTTGTTAGTTCCTTATCTTGTGCAGAGGGAATAGAACTGTAAAAAAATTCTTTATGAAATGGAAACAATGCAATTAGATCGTCGCCATGCGAAGTTCCGTAGTAATTTTTTGATTGACTGAAACTAGCTGTGCGTCTATGAGAGAACAAGTACATATATGTGCTGCCATGGTTGATCTGCTCCAGTCTTTTTTGAATCGTTTCTGTAAATACTATGAACCTATCGGAGGCCATCTACAATTTTGTATTTAAAATGAGATTCTTAAGTTCTCTCTTTTTTGTTTTCCTTACATTGATGAGCGATTTTTTATCCATTTGGTTTGTAGGTGTCGATTCATTTCCGAAGTAAAATTTGTTTATACTTCTCGTGATTTCCTCTTGGGCCGATGTATTTAAGTGACTGTAACAAAATATCGAGGGTAAGGTGAAATCCCAACTACTTAATCCAATGTTCAGAGCGAACGGACTATCCAAAATGCCTGAAAATGGTCACTATATTTTTTCTGATTGTTTCCTTCAAAAGCACCCTAATCTCACCGCCAATCGACATCAAACTCTCTTCGCTAGTTATTCCTTCCAACAATGGGATTTGAGCGAAATTTGAAAACCGATTGTTATAGTTTTTTTGGTCAATGAACGCTGGTTCGTCAGTTTCAAATGATTCTATGACTATTAGAAATGACAATCTAGCATTAACCAGAGCTTCCGCTGAAACCTGCCTCAAACACTCGATTATGGCAGTGGTGTCATTGAGTACAGGACAATCCATTTGATCTGCAAGCTTAATTGCTTGATGTCTTCCATCACCTGATCTAGCTGGCTCCGCGAATCCACCGCTGTTGATTATCGCTCTGTGGAACAACCCCTCTGATAACGGGGAAATCATCTGATAAGCAACAGAAATTCCACCAGCCGATTCTAAAATTAAATTCGATGGGAGAGTAAACGATTCCAAGGAAGAATACCTCCCCAAATTGTTACTGAATTTTTATTACCACCAAAATGTTCGATGTTGTCGTGCACCCACCGTAGTAAGAAAGCTTGATCCTTTAATCCGAAATTTCCCGCACAATTTCTGTCTTCCGTGGAGAGGAACGCTAATATAGAATTACATCATGTTCTAGTAAGTAATCCGGATTGTAATTTTCGGGTCCCCCGTGACCTTCGACAAATGCCTTAAAATTACTCATTATGTGACAAATACAATATAAATATAATTTTTATTAGCTACCCCTCCATGAAACCACACTACAACATCTAATTGTTTACGTTCGTTTGCCTCAGGAACATAGACGTTTACATACAGGCAATCCTCACTACCTTCGACGATTGATGAACCTCAAATCGTGTCAATTTGAGGACATTTCGCCCTTTCACTTTGAGTTAAAAGAGTTCCATTCCAGGGTTTTACTTTTTGTGGTGCTTTGAAGCGTAACTCGTTTACTGGTGGACTAGCGAATGGGATTCCAATGAAACCGTAGATAGATCGACCAGATTCGGAAGTCATATAACGACCCAAAATCTCTCCACCATTGATTTGCTTCTTCAACTCTTCTATTACTTCATGATATGAACAGAAAATGTTGGTGAAAATGGAAAGCAGAAGCAGGGTAAAAAGACTCTTTCTGCTTTTTTGAAAAGCCATTGCTTAACAGCCGATGAAAAATTTTAGACTGTCACGATCGTTCGACTTTGATGTAATAGTGGACATTGAAAATTTTATCTTCGATGGATCATTTTTCGTGCCATCATTATACACATTAAACGACTACATTACATCGAATGGTACTTAATGCCACACAAAGTACGATCATTTCCGCAAAGGTATAAATGATTGGACCCGTACGAAGTACAAAGGTGCTATACCTCTACTACAAACAATTTTATTGTAACATGGAGTAGATCGAGGCGTGAGTGGGGGAAATGCATTTAATATCGTCTAGAGACGACGAATGAGCGAAAAAAAATGACCGTTTGTACGTCCGTCCGCCTGTCCGTCCCATCGTTTTTTTCTAAACGAATGCACCGATCGTCGATGACTTTTTTTCGCTGAAAGGTAAATACGTCACATGATTCAAGTTCAAAGATGAGCAGAATCGGTCAAGTGGTTCCGGAGATGTCGTCGAAAAAGTGGCCAAAAACATGGTTTTTCGAAGGTTAATGAAACTTTTTCGCAAATATCTCAGCAAACATAGCACAGAAATTGTTCACTTGGTGTCCAAAAACTGGGATTTTTTTTTCTCCGGAAATCGGGTTAGTGGTCTGGGCACTGGGACCAATGAAATGGACGAAATTGGTTTTCTTGGTTTTCCGTCTATATTTGCTCAATTATGCAAATTGGAGATTTAATGTCAAAGGCAAGTTGTAGGGGGCTAATTCCATCGGTACCGTCACCTGGGTAACGAATTTCATCTCTTTCACTCTTTCAATGTGATTATATAAACATGGTAGCGACAACGTATGGGTTACCGATGGAATTAGCCAGGGAAAAAAATTTTAGAGAACAGATGTTTCAGGATTTTGAGGAAAAATGGCCCAATCCTGGTAAATGGTCATTTCTAGAATTGGACGGGATGACACATATCTCTAGAATTATGAGAGTTAGAAAGTTGCTTCCAAAGGCAAAATTGTAGACAATGAAATTTTAAAGAACACGTGTCGCAGGGTTTTGGGGAAATATGGCCCAATCCTTGGGATATGGCTACTTCTAGAATTAGGAGGGATGACCAATATTGCCTTCGGTTTTGCTTCAATATGACGTATATAGCCGGTCAGCAAATTTCGCCATTGGTTTTTTCAAATAAATAAATAATTTCTACAACTATGAGAGTTAGAAAATTGCTTTCAAAGGCAAAGTTGTAGGGAATAAAATTTTGGAGAGCACGTGTTTCAGCGTTTTAGGGAAAAATTATCAAATACCGGCAGTTTGAAGTTTACTTCTTTGCAAAGTTGGTGAGAATTACATTTTAGAGAAAATAGTTTCATAATTTCTTGAAGAAACTACGTTGGTATCAGACGTATTTCGGTAGGGCCTTTGACATTACCTTGCGTAATTTCTATGGTTCTTTGAAATTCTTACAGTTATAAAAGAACAGAAAACGTTGGATTGTTTTCTCATTTCTGGATACGTTCGAGTCTTTTTGCAACATCTATTCTGTTTGCCTCGTTTGCCTATTCTGATACGTACGGGTCTTTGGTTATGTTTAAATATTACAATAGTCAAATGTGTTTGAGTGTCGTGTGTGACTTTGTTATTAAAAAATTTTTCGAGAGAATCTTTTAAATCTTTTTGATTAGCTGGGATTTAGACCGATATGTTTCAATTCTGGAGGGGAGTCTACCAAAGTGCATGTTCATGTTCAGTCAAGTATTTCGATAACAGCGGCGCGGCGACGACGTCCTCTGCTCAAAGAAATCTTTCATATATTAATAGAGGATTGTTTGGAAGCATGTGGAAAAGTTACGGTTTGTATTGAGAGGCTGACATTTTTGTAAATTCCGTTGATAGAGGATTTTCAAAAAGAAGACTTCAACGATTTTTTGAGGATTTTCTATGATTTTGAGAGAATTTTTTTTACTGATTTTCGTAAATTTTGAAGGCTTTGCAATGACTTTCAAGGAATTTATTGAAGATATGAGGATTTTCCAGAAATTCTAAAGATTTTCTTAGTTCTGGATTTTTTCGAGGATTTTCAAATGAAAATTTTCAAAGGATTTTCTTGCGATTTGTTATCGTTTGACAGAGGAGTTTCTAGTTTATTCGTCCAACCTTCGGTTCGGAACCGATATTTAAGCAGCGTAGCGTCTAAATGTAGAACATCTCGCCAAAAAACCTCTTACAGAGGAGGTGTGACGCAAGTCTTCATTTCTGCTTACAAAAGTTGTGAAATCAAAAAAGGGTGACGCATTGAGCATCCAAGTTTGAGTTGAGTTTAGATATAATCTTTTGTGGACTCTTGTCAGCACTGAATACAGCTGTGTTATCCGCAAAAAGATCTTTATCTGAAGCAGTTACATTAAGATCTGACGTAAAGACATTAAGCAGAGTCGGACTCAAAACACTACCTTCCGGAAGCCCTGCAACTATGCTGTATGTTGGTGGGGAGTTGCCTTTGATTGATACAAATAATGTCCTCCGCGAAACAAAAGAGTTCATTATATTAATTAGATAAAGAGGGAAATCCAATTTGGACATCTTGTGGATTAAGCCTTTATGCCAAACACTGTCGAACGTTTTTTCGATGTCGAAAGTGAGCATGCCGGTGAATTGCTTCTTAGATAAAGAGTGACGGATAAACTGGGTGTTTCTAAGCAGCTGGCGGTTAGCTGAATGTTCAGGTCTGAATCCGAATTGCTCGTTGAGTCTCTTGAGAATGACTTTTTCAAATACTTTGCTGTGTGAGCAAAATAAGCTAATCGAACGATAGTTGGCAGGGTTGGAATGATCTTTTCCTGGCTTAGGTATTGGAAATACTTGGCCACTTTCCAATTGTTCGGGCAAAAAGACAACCTAATACATGCTCTAAATATGTACATCAATAAGAGAATAGCCTTCACAGGGAGGTGTTTAAGAAGTAAGTTGTTGATTTCATCGTCGCCAGGACTTTTTTAAGCTTAAGCTTACAAATATGATCGGTCTAATTTCCGTAGGTGTTGGCATCACTGATTCTGGCACTATAGGTGAAAAATAGTTAACATTAGTGATTGAGGAGTTAACGTTTGCTTCAGTAATCTGAGAGGGTTAGGAGTGTCTAAATCTAAGAGCGATATAGCCCCAAAATTTACAGCGGATGATTTCAACGAATATATCGCGGATCATGAGGTTTCGCTCTCTTCAAACTTTGTGAGTTATATTCCGGGTGAAGTATCTCAACATTCAACAGAGAAATGCAAACCACCCCAAGTTTTCCTTCACTGATGCGACAGAAGAAGATGTTATCCTATCTTTTCAGATGATCAAATCGAATGCAGCAGGATTAGATGGTATCCCGCTGCGTTTTATGAAAATTGTTATTCCTTTCCTTCTCCCACAACTCATATACCTATATAACCAAGTAGTGATGCGTTCATTCTTTCCTGATCAATGGAAACGATCAAAAGTGCTACCAACACATAAAAAGACGAGATACTTCGAAATGGATGATTTTCGTGCGATACACCTACTCCCAGTTCTGTCTAAGGCAGTCGAAAATTTCCTAGCTAAGCAGATCGCTCTTTTTATACGTTCACATGAATTAATGCGTTTTAGACCTGGGTATAGCACAGTATCAGCATTGCTTAACATAACGGATGACATTCTTAAGAATTTTGGTAAGCAAGAATTGACTCTAATGATGCTGCTGGATTATACAAAGGCCTTTGACACCGTGAACCATGCGCTCTTGCTTGTTAAATTGAGATCTTTGTTTTATTTCGAAAGTTCAATCTTATCTTCGAATATAATTCTCTTCCTGTAAATGTCAGGAGGTTACTGTCCATTGATGACTTCAGTAAATACGTGATTGACTACTACCGTAGAAGAACATAGTTTGGCGATGTGTGACTTTTGTGCAGGGTTCGGCGATTGTGGATGTCTTCCTACAGTGTGTTGATTTTGGTGATGCAAAATCACTGATATGATACGGTGTAGTGTCAACATTTGCACTCTCCTCTAATTGGTGTGAACGTTTTTGTGGATTTTAATTCTCTTCGGATATTTTTTTGATGAACCTTCTTAATTTCACTTAGTATTAATTTTATGAGCTTTCCTTTAGCTTACCTTGTTAATTTTAAGGCCCCTAGCCTTTACTTGGTATATAAATAAATGTGAATTGAATTGAGTAAATGAATCGCCCCGGTCATTAAAGGTTGTGAAATGGGCTTTTCAAATGCTTCGCCGATACCGAAAGTAGTATTCAACCTGAAAGATAGGATATAGGATAGGGGGAATCTCACTAGTCATTCTCTTAAGTAGATTTGTCACTTTCCATAATGGATTAGAGTTGGACTTGATTTGGGAGAGTTTTGTATTCCATTCAAAATTCACGGCCACATTAGAGGTATATCTTCAGAAAATAAGACAATGTAGAAACAAACGAGGGAGGAGTCGAAAGATCGAAGAAAAAGGGAGGCGAAAGATTTTACCGCTACGGATCTACAAAAATGAACTAATGAACACAAACCATTTATATAACACAGTTTAATTCAATGAAGTTTCTGAATAAACTATGGTCCGTCAGCTGGAGCGTCAGTTGGAGCGTCAGTTGGAGCGTCAGTTGGAGCGTCAGTTGGAGCGTCAGTTGGAGCTTCAGTTGGAGCTTCAGTAACAGGCGCTGCAGTTGTAGCAGGTACTATTTCGCATCTATTTTCGACAACGCCATTCTTATTGAGTCTTCCTACGCATTCCAATGGAGGTACGCAACTGCACATTGTCGCCCCACCGCAGAGTTGCCCCAAAAAAATGCTGAAAGGTTTGCACTTGTTCAAAAGGCCTAAAGGTCCAGGTCCTGTGAAGTTAATAGGAAGTTGTGTTTTACAAAACGGAAGTAATTGGTCAAGAATTACTGTTTTCGTTCACTTACTGCAACAAGACAATGGTAGGCAATTCGCATCAGTTACGCAAAATGTGGCATCGGTGGATGTGAAAGCAATGACACAAAGCAAAGCTAAAGCAATTATAATTTTCATGTTAGACTTTTTTTCTTTTTTTCTTTTTTAGCAACGCACAACTTAAATTCAAGAGTGGAACTAACGAATGTTATGAAAATTCACCCAAATTTATATGCGAAAAATTCATGGACACGTAAGGAAAATGACGGATATTTGAACAAGTGGTGGATGATTGTACCCGTATCGAGTTGTTGTGTAAACATTCCTTTTACAAAAATATATTTTCGGAATTCGACTATTCGCATGTATGAATTTATTAAAAATATTAAAATAGTTCTCCTAGTGCCTTTAATGAGTATAGATACAATTTTCAATTCAGTTTTTTTTTTGAATTTGTAAAATATAACAGAACAATAGCGATGACTTAACGTTTAATTAAAACAAATTCCAAAAGTTAGTCGTTTGACTTGCATCATTCTTGTGAAATTCGTCATTGGTTTTAAATAAATGTTTAATTTTTTCAAAGACCTGACAAACGGAAATCGTCACAGACTTAAGCCTTTGGTGATGTTATTTTTAGTGGTAAAAAGTTCCCCCATAAATTTGCTATTAATAAATTTACTCATCGCTTATTATGTCAACTCCTCAAATTTGAGTCATGAAAATTTTCTCCGTAGAGTATGAATAACTTCCCTCATCGCATTTTAAGTCAACTCCTGAAAATTGAGTAAATCAAAGGAATTTTCTTTCAATCAAAACTGTCCTACAACATCATGATCCCTGTTTCGACTTATAAATCACCACAATTCGACTACAAGGTCGTTATAAATCAGAAACCCAAAGATTCTTTCCCAGCCGTCTGCGACACACAGTGGACCTTCTCATTCTTTGACAGGATTACCTACGTATGAAATAGACAATAGAGTGTATGAAGACGCTTTCAAATGAAAATCCCGGCATTAAGAAAATAGTAACTTGCGTGTCTGTCTTGGATTGTTGATTTCGCTTGTTGAAGCACAAGCATAAGTTCGGTTTTTTCATCAATCAATTTCCGGACCTACCTTGAGTACCAAGGCTGATGGTATGATTGCTGAAGATGCTCCTCTTAATGTCCTTTACGTCTAAGTCTTGTATCCAGTACTATGAATCCTACAGTACAACCAACTGAACTAATTTTCACTAAATGTTTTATCTTTCAGAAAAAAAAAGATTTTGAAAATCGATATGAATTCACTCAAAATATCGTGTTGACAGACTTCCGGACAAAATTTTTTTGCAAGCTCGGCGTTAATATTTGATAAGAGACGCCCTCCCCCTTATTCGGCACGTAGCGTTGCATGGTCCGATATGGTAATGGTATAGGCCTCATATCCTTAGTAGGGTTCTGAATGTTCGTTTGTGTATCATTATCATCTGCTTTTAGACACATTGTCACCTTTCGGTGGGAGACCTCAATACTGACCATGCTACCATACAACAGATAGCATTGCCCCTAACTTGTAACTTAACTGAATCCACAAAATAGGTATAAATCTATCCCTTGGTCTTCCGCCGAACGCTGTAGACGGTTTACCCTTCACTCTATCTTCGTTCCTAATATGATCACCTCAATGCTCTGTAAGATTTAGGATTGGCCTTTGCAATGCTTTTAAGAACCTTCATGGCAGAAATCTCCAAGCCATGAACTAGATACCTGAAATTTCATATTTCCAACCAACTTTTTTCACAACATACAAAATCATTGCTGTATAAATTGTCTTTTGAATAGCTTTTGTGTCGCTATCCTTCCCATTGAGCACATTTGACCTCAACTAGAGGTGAGCGGGCCGCCCGAAACTCGACAGAAAACCCGACCAAAACCCAAATCAATTTGTCGGGTCGGGTTTTTGAATGAATTTTTAGGTCGGTTCGGGTTTTTATTTTCGTTTCTTTCGGGTAGCGTGTAGCGGGTAGACTTCACCTAACAAAACCCGGCCCGACCCAAAAAAATAAATTCACTCAATCTTTTCTGAAAATTGAGTTCAAAAAATATTTCAAATAAAAAAAGTTCGGGTTTGGGTCAGTGTTTCGAGTTCGGTATGGGTCGGGTTTGAATTTTTATTTTGGTTCGGGTTCGATTCGGGTCCCATTTGGAAAAAAAGGTGGACCCGCACACTTCTAACCTCGACTGACTGACCACTGCATTGTTTATTTTCCACCTGTCCTCAGGTACGTCGATTTCCACGTTTCGCTGGAGATTCAGCTCCCAACAGGAATTATGTTGGGGGCTAAGATACACTCAAATTCTTTTTGTAAGGCGAAAGGCAGCCACGTACAAAAATTGCAAACGCCTCGAACCTTAACTACGGCGAGGCTACAATGTGATTCCACACAAAACTAAGGCGGAAAATGTTCCTTCAATTTCCTCTACAAAAAATGTGACTTCCATGACGGAAAAATCTTTTCCAAAACCCAAAAATGACACCGTCAAGCTGTTTTACTAACCCCATGCGCCGAACCACCCAAGAGTTCACAAATCAGAATTTGTATTCTTCATTAGGTCGATACCTTTCATTTGACACCTATATATCAACTCATGCTGACCTCTACCTACCAAGAGAGAGTCTCAGAAATGCTCCATCGCTGAATATTTCGTTGAAAAATGCCCTTTATCTAGTGAGTCTGATATTTTTTCAACATACATTCTTCACCACCTCTGTTGCCCGCAACTATCGTTTGGAACTCAAAAATGCACAACATTTGACTATCCTATTACCCCCGAAGTCTGATCAAAACATTTGGTCCTGCAAAAATGTTCCTAAAAAAACTCTCAGATTTTCTTCTAAAAAACATTTTCAAATTTGACCACTATTTACCCCATGACTCCCTTATCTACCAACAGAGTTTCGCCCGTATCTAGTTTTCTTGAGGTTCCCAATGATCCCCAACGTCATATCAGAGAGATTTTTTTCTTTTTGTGACGCGGTAATAAAGTAAACGATTTGGAAGTTTGCCCCCAACAAGAAAAGGTAAAATCGGAGTGTCTGCCTGTCCTTCAATTCCCTAAAAAAATGGTTCCTAAATATTTGCATCAAAAAATCTGTTGCAGCTACTTCTCATTTAAGCTCCAAGGTACTTTCTTCCTATTTTGTGACATGAATAATGTTAGGCTTGCCCAGTTTGTGTATTCGGATACATAAAATGTTGAATGCTCATTTACACCAACAGTACGATATTGTAACTGTGTTATTGCGTTGACCGGAGTTTCAGACTCTGTCTATCAACGTCAACGGTCATTGCGCTTGGATAATTGCGAAGAATATTCATTGGGTGGGAACACACGTGGAAAGGTAAATTGAAATTTTATTTACGAGTACTCCTGATATGGATACAAGTAATTTTTCAAGTCCGCTAAGGTATACAGAATGTGCTATGATGTACAGCCGTGCGCCGGCGTTTCGCCAGAGTCTGGGATGTAGTAGATGTAGTCCACAGACTGGAGACTGTCTTGAAGACCCGGTCGACGAAACGCCGGCGCACTGCTCTACTTATGACGGAATGAATGGGATGGAAATCCAAAAAAGTTCATCTTCAAACTACAGCCCTGTGTTTATTACAAAAGAAGTTCTTTCTAAATCGTTCAGGTGCACATCTGAATCTAGTACCGAATTTGCAATTGTCAGTAGTCGTCACAACAAAAACATAAACATTTCACACAGAAACTTTCTTATTTATGAGCAAATACACAAAATAAAACATCAAATGAGTTACAATTAAAATAACGCAAATGGACTACAACATAAACATAAATAAAATTTGTCGAGTTTGTTTAGAGGAAGGCGTTTTGACATCGATTTTTAATATGGAGTTTGCTATGATGCCAGGTAACAAGGAAAAACACAAATTGTTGTCTATTCAACGAACCTAAACATTTATCCACAGCTGACATGATAATGTTATGTGCCAAAGTGAAGGTAAGTCCTCTACTAAAGCAAAAAACTGAACCTGTACGTCTGTCAATACGACGCATCGGTCGTTTTAGTCATCGGAGTGGTGAACAGTCACAAAGAGACTGGGATTTCTTTGAATTGATTACGGTGTTTACGGACGGCGTAGCACACCTTGTGCGCAGTTCTAATATAGAACGAAGCATGTTTACTTACCATTTGTTGAACTTAGGAACTAGGATTAAGTTCAGGATCACGCCAGTTCCGAACCCCTCGATCCTCCCATCTCTAACTTCTTATAGCAGTGACTAATCTGCGTTTTAAGTTGTATTCACGTATACTTTTTCCATTTTGGAAAACATTCTGGAACACCTTTCGTTCAAATGTCGGGAGTAGACTACCGTCATACTGATCAGACTGCACTTCCGTGTTCTTCTTCAACAGCTTAGACCATGGCCGGACATGTCAAAGTTAACCAAAATATTATCCGTGTGTGGCATGATCCTTCAATTGTCGCTAGTATCAATGCTTTCAGGCATAAAAATTCGTCCACAATTTCAATTTTTGTTCTCCTTCTTGATGGTGACGACGCGAACGAATCGCGTTTACAATAAGCCATTGTCACTGGCATAGGAAAGTAGCGATATAGTGTAGTCAAAGATGTTAATTTTGGGCCGAAACAATGGTTGATTCATTGATGATTCACCAGGGAATCACCAATGATTCACCGATCATTCGTCAGAGAATCATCGGTAATTCCTCAATGAATCATCGGTGATTCGCCAGAGTTACAATGAATCACCTATGATTCTTTGGCGAATCATCGGTGTTTACACGGTGAATCATCGGTAATTTCCCCGGTGAACCACCTGTGATTGGCCAGAGTTTCGATGAATTACAGATGATTCTCCGGCGAATCATCGGTATTTACGCGGTAAATTATCGGTGATTCCCCGGTGAATAATCGGTAATTCCCCGGTGAATCATCGGTGATTCCCCGATGAATCATTGGTGATTCCACGGTGAATCATCGGTGATTTCCCGGTGAATCATCGGTCATTTCCCGGTGAATCATTGGCGATTTTCCGGTGAATCATCGGTGATTCTCCAGTGAATCATCGATGATTTTCAAGGTGAATCATCGATGATTTCGACGGTGAATCATCGGTGATTTCCACGGTGAATCATCGGTGATTTCCACGGTGAATCATCGGTGATTTTCCGGTGAATCATCGATGATTACCCGGTGAAGGTGCACGGACGGACAGACCGGAAGAGTGAAAACATAAAGTAGATACACCTACTTCATAATTAACATTTTTCGAGGTCTTTCCTTAGAAGAGTTCTTGTGCACTTGCAGGTGTACAAAAACGATGGACTACCGTCCGTTATCTGCAACAATTGCATCTACCGACTGGGTGCCGCTTATCACTTCAAACAACAATGCGAAAACTCAGACTTACGATTGCGATCTTATTTAGGAATTTTAGACAAAGGATTCGGGTAAATTTATATACTTGCCATGTCCCTGTTCATTCATCAGCTTCTGTTCAATTTTTCGATTAAGCACTAGGGATAACGAGACCAATACCGATAATCCAATTGAACAAGTGGCTCGAAAGACTGAAGAGGACGACGATGAGGAGAAAAAGAAAATATCGAAAAGGTTTGTTCGAGTTCCAATTCGATTGGATGTTTTTAGCAAGTAATTTGCTGTTGTAGAACACGCAGTCGGTACAAGCGGAAGTTACCAGAAGAACGGAAAAAGCGGGGACCGAAACCGAATCCGGCGAAAGTACCACAGACTTGCTATGAATGCCACAAAACGTTCAAGTGTGCCGCACAACTACAGTTGCATATTCGCACCCATAGTGGAGAAAGGTAGAACACACTACATATTTTCATTATATGAGTTGAAGTCCATGTCTTTCTTTCTTACCAAGACCTTACGTATGCTCGTATTGTTCGCGGAGGTTTGCGCAAAAACACAATCTCACCATTCACATTAGAACTCACACGAATGAAAGGTAACTTTATTGCTCGCTTTATTGATTCGGAATAGAAGAAGTGTGTGACGATTGAAAATTATAACGCGATAAATGTTAAATATCGATTTTGTTCTCTTGCACAGGCCATTTCAATGTGAAATTTGTTCCAAACAATTTGCGGCCCTGGGTAACTTCCAAGCACATAAAAAAATCCATTCTGGCGTACGCGATCAAATTTGTCCAATATGCAACAAAGGATTCATTACGTCTGGTGATGTTGCCAGGCACATGGTCGTTCATACTGGCATAAAGAACCATCCATGCGATACGTGCGGCAAAACGTTTAGTCGAAACAGAGACATGGTGGCGCATAAAAAGAAGATTCATCTGAATGAACGCACGACTGAAACGTACAAATGCCGGGAATGCCATAAAGTGTTCGCAACGTCACTCAGTCTAATCGAACATTATCGAACGCATGAACCCAGTGTGTCAATGCCAATTGCGCCGACAGCAATTAACGGTAGTTTGGGAACGGTTGGCTTGGGCATCTTGCCACCACCGATGTTGGGTCATAGTCATCAAAGTTCCTTGGGAATGATGCATCACACGCAACGACTGCATCCGTTTTAGAAATTTACAAAAACTCGTCTACTGGTAGGAGTAATTTATTTTTCACGAAATCATCAGCGAACCATTAAATTTCATTCAATTTAAAAAAAAATGTCGAGTTTTGTGACTAAGACACAGTTTCAACGTCTCCAGTTAGTGCTATGAGTTCAATTTCCACTTTGGCGTTCAAGGGAAGTTTCGCTACTTGTACGCACGATCGAGCTGGAAAGTTGGTTTTGAAAACTGCAAAATCAAGAAACGTTAATAACGCACTCATTAAGAGCTCATTTCCATGGGGCACCGAAGAAACACGTTTTCAGCGTCCCTGGTTCAGCGGTACTTTTGACCACCTCGGTCCCGTGACTGCAAAATTTCTTGCAGTATGGCATAAAAGTAAAAAAAAACGTAAAAACGCGATATACAGCCACGGAAAATAAGAAACCAGCAAATTCATTTAATTTCAATTCAATTCAGACTACACCTATGGAAATATATTTTTGTATCAAATAGAATTTTGTACTTCTGCGCAAAAAGCTGCGCAGAAGTACAAAATTCTATTTGATGCAAAAATATATTTCCGTAAGTGTACAACCATTCCATACATAAATATAGGCGTGAACCATACATACTGTCGTGCGCATAACATGTAGAGTTTGGGCAACATATTTATAACATATACATATAGCTGTAAGTTACAATTACAAGTTAAATTTTTACGCTATAAGTTATAAGTCTACGCTATAAGTTTACGTTTTAAGCTATACATTTTTATGACTTATAAGTTGTAAGTTATGAGTTATAAATTTTTCTAAGTTACGAATTTACGATTTAAGTTATAAATTTTATAAGTTATAAGCTGCAAGTTATAAGTTTTGAAATTGATTAGTCTCTTTCAGATCATTTTTAAAACTGATCAGTACTGATTCAGATCAGTTTCAAACTGGTCAGTACTGATCCAAATCAGTTTTCAAACTGATCAATACTGATCCAGATCAGTTTTCAAACTGATCAGTACTGATTACTATCAGTTTTGAAAATGATCAGCACTGGTGCGTATCAGTTTCAAAAGTGATCAGTACTGATACGTGTCAGTTTTGAAACTGATCAGTACCGATATCAAAAGCAATACGTATCAGTATTGATAAGTTTCAAAACTGATGCGAATCAGTACTGATCAGTTTCAAAACTGATCTGAAACAGTACTGATCAGTTTCAAAACTGATCTGAAACAGATCAGTACTGATCAGTTTCAAATCTGA
>WJQU01002822.1:0-35288 GCA_029228625.1 Pseudolycoriella hygida
TCATAAAAATTCTTTAAGAAGTCCTGCTAAGGACCTCTCCTCCACACGAAAACCCTGTCCACATCGGCGGCCTTGTACAAGAGCCAGCAATCGATTGGACACCTCTTGAACAGTTGGCATATGACCCGAGCTCCTACTTCACGTTCATATGCAATCATGTGCAACCCTATTCAAGTAACAAGTCCTCGCCACAAGGCTGGTGGCGAGTCCAGTCCAGGTCTAACCTCACACCATAAACCGCGAAGCTTTCCCGCTCGGGGCTCGACTTACACGGAACGGAACCACGTGTCCCCCCTACTCTGCGGCCTGCTATCACTACTCTACCCGTCGACCTTAGCCACCCTGTTGCCTAAAGATGCTCGCACATGGAAACTGTGCCTACGAGCCCTATCCAAGGCAAATCCTTCCGGTCCACAAGCTGGGTTGCGGACTGCTATGTAGCCCAAAAAATCTGCACTCATTGGCATAGCTTCTCTAGCGAGCCATAACCGCGGCAAAAACCTTCGTTTCACAAACGGAGCTGAGGGATGAGCCGGCGGTTGACATAAGGCAAACAAAGTATCAAAGCAACATCATAGCCACTGAGCCGGACGACAGCTAGGAAAAGTACCAGTTCAGCCGTGCAACTGCTTACACGACTTCCGAAATCGATACGAATTCGCCCTATTCACCACGTGCAAAACATAGTTCAGAGCAAATTCGACTGATTTACTTCGGAGCATAGTTAACAGTAAAACACTGCTATTGTATGCATGCCCATTGAAAACAATCTGCGAGCAGCTTTACATATAAAGCTGTGTTTTGCTAAATTGATTTGATGTTCGTTTCCAAATTACTTCAGCGCTTCGAAACATACCATGAAGCGGTAGTCTGACTCCTGAACTTGAGTTACAGGCACAAAGAAAACTGAAATGATTACCCGCCTTCACACGTTCACAGCAAACAATAAAACAATTGTTACAATATGTAACAAAAGCAAATTGCATATTCGCCATGCGGTTATTGATGCGGTTCAACCATTTCACTTCAGTCACGAGAATAAATCACTATTTATAGCACAAAACAAAAATTTCGGCAATACCACAAAACACTGAACACTTATTCATCGTGAGGACAGCCGAGCTTAAGAACGATGCGTACTCGACCGCGGTATAAACTCGACTCGCAAGGGTATAAAAAATATAATGATTCCTAGTAGCCGCCGTCAATCTATGTAAAAAAACTGATCCTTTTACAATCAGAAAATTCGAGAATTACGTTGTTTGAAAGACAACTGCAAATTAATAGAAAAATAGTAGATTACGTTCTATGCAGTGAAAATAATTCATTACATAAGGGATCAATTTTGTGATATGAGCGGAACTTACGAATTTGTTTTTGAGCAACAAGCTTTGGAATCTGTTTTTGACAAGAGTAGAGTTTGCATATCCGAACCGAAGGCAAAGTATACACTTACCCTCGTCAAAAACAGTTTGCGAAGCGAGCTGCTCGAAAATTCACGAGTGAGTTCCCGTGGTCACAAAATTGATCTCAAATTAATGAATTATTTTCACAGCATGGAACGTATGCTATTTTATTCGCTGTTCCATATGGAAAGAAGTTGTCAATACATGTATATTTACCCACCCACAACAACACAATTAAAATTTAATTTTTTCTCGAATTTGTTTAAATAATTACTGTCATGTTTTCGAACATCATTCGAACATTCGACGGTTTCAACCGTTTCGACTATAATGTTGGGACTAAAACGGCGATAATGACATTACTTGTATGTAATGAGTTTTGCGGATAGGGCACAAAGTTATTACACGTGGACACAAATGTCGAAAGAACCCTACATGTAATAGGCCGCATATTAAATATATGACCCGATATATGCTTTATTCATTGAAAAAGAATTTTTATAAAGTTTTTATATCGTTTTGCTATTAGCCACAGAAAGAATATTTCGTCAAGCTTGGTTGATGGTGGAATCGATCCCATTATGAAGGCAGCATTGGCTCGCTGAATGGCCATTGAAATTCGTTGGTAGAAGTAACCCTTAGACCGTCTGTCCCCACTACTTTCTACCAATTTGCAATTTTATTCGCCAAACTTAAAGCTTCTGAGGACCACGGTCCCATGGTCTCAACGGCAAAGGCATTGAATATATATAATTTTGTTATACACGTATTGACATCTTTCCATATGGGACAGCGAATAAAAACATATCCCTTGCCTATGTTCAGCCTGCAGTCAAATATTTAACTGTGACTACTCGCACAATTCTCAAATACATTCGTCCACTATTTAACACGTGGGAGTGCATATCCCCTTGAACTTCTTAAATTCGTCGATACCCATTACCCATACGTGTCTGCTGTCCAATAAGGACAAAATGTAATAATATGCACGATCACGTCACTCTCACATGCGTTGTTAATCCTTAGGAAATACATAAACAAACAAGAATTATTATTCTGTTATCATAAAGAAGACATTACCCAACGCGAAATATTATGAGAAATACGTATCATCAATACAAATATATAGCTCGCAATCCACTCATCATTCCATTTGAAAAGTAATAAAAATAAAACGCGGAGGAAGGAAAGAAGATGCTAAACAGTTAACTTGACTTTTATGTAATCGAGTACAAAATCTTCAAGATATTTTCTTAAAGTCGCTGGTTTTTTATTTCATCACCATTTACTTATGGCTTGTCGTTGTTTTCATCCATACAAAAAAAAATCTCTAAGACTATTGCGCTTGCGTATTGCGCTATTATTAACATTTTTTTTAGGTATAAATTTATTTATTTCTCAATGTGGTGCGTTCCTCGCGTTTTGGGTTGCGAGTGAATTGGTGATCGTGTGTACTTGATTGCGGCTCATCACAAATAGAAAGTGGACGGGGTTAACAACCCCAGAATAGAGAGAACGAGCGTTGGAAAGTAAATCAGTACGAGCAGGATGTATTTATACACTTTTTTTAGGTACAAATGTATACAATGTAAATTTTTGGAGAATAGATCGACAAACACACATACACTTTTTGTGAAATTTTTTTTGCTAGAGTTTTTAGATAAACAACTTCGGTACCCGTCGTTGAGCGTAAGGTATTTCAGAGTGACATTTTTCTTCTATTGAAATGTTCGTGGACTTGACGAATTGATGAATTTATTGTTTTACTAACTTCTTTTTATCTAACTTAAAACATGTACGCATTATATGCACACATTTCCATCCGATATTCGAGTCGTCCAGTCCCTACTTAGGCTCTTTCTGAGGCGGAGTGCTCTTTCAATTTTTTCCCCCAATGTCCACCGCCCATATTACGTCCCTAGAGCAAGTCACTTCCCCTCATTTCGGATTTTATCGCATACGTTGTGTTGTGTATGTGTATGTATGTGTTCGTATTTGCTTATGTAGTCAAAGTAAGGGGATCTTATAAATCGAAGCAAACCAGCGTTGCAACAAGTGAAAGACTGCATTTTCGACTAGGAAGCCTGGGATCAAAAAATGGCAATGTTAAAGCCAATAGCAAGTGCACCTTGGAAAAATAATTTTCAATTTGACACCAGGCTGCGTACTTTATC
This sequence comes from Pseudolycoriella hygida, assembly GCA_029228625.1. NCBI lineage: Eukaryota > Metazoa > Arthropoda > Insecta > Diptera > Sciaridae > Pseudolycoriella > Pseudolycoriella hygida. The sequence continues at coordinate 3,581 of WJQU01002822.1, forward strand.
ATGGTTTGACGGCACAGAGTAGGCAACATGGTGTCACAAATTTAAGCATATCACTATGACGGCATCGACGAATGATTCACAACGCATCAATTTTTTTATCTTGGCACCAGGCTGCCTTCTTGAGGCTGCCTTCTCGTTAATGGAGAAGGCCGCGGCAGCCCGGTGCCAAGATGAAAATTGGTGTGTTTTGAAGCATTCGTCAATGCCGTCATAGTGTTTTTGGCACCAGGCTGCATTCTTTTTCATTGTTCAAGATCACATAGAGGGCAGCCTGGTGTCAAATCAAAAAGTTTTGCGCCGTAATGTACTAGATGCTAGATTCAAACTTCCCTAATATAATTTTTTGACACCAGCCTGCCTTCCATGACTACACTACACCTTAATTCTACTATAATAAAATCAGTTGTACATACATACTAAGCCAAAAAATAGTAAGTTGTTCAACTAAGGCTCGGAACAGGTACGGTCCAACCTATTTTATTTCAGGTTGTCCTGAACTTGAAGTCAACCAGAACCTGATTTTTCAAACTTAAAGTTCCACCTGATTGAACCTGAACCTGAAATTTATTACTTCAGTACAGTACAGTTCAGGTTCAGGTCAGGTCAACCTGAACAGGTCCGCTCTAAAAAATAAAATTTTCACTTTTTAGAGCAAATCTATTAGTTCAGGATTGGCCTAAACCTGAACCATATTTTCCAAAGCTGAAGTAAAAAATTTCAGGTTCAGGTTCAATCAGGTTGAACCTGAATTAAATCAGGTTTTTTCAGTTCAGGTTCAGGTCAGGTCAAATCTGGCCTGTTTCGAGCCTTATAAAAGTTGAGCAATGAGACTGTTTTAGACATAAAATTGAAATCATCGTGCGTAAAAAATCAAAACCTTCTGCCACATAAAAGTAGTGATAAAATAGTACTTTTTGATACAAGTTCGTATGAAGGTAGTTCAACGCACTAGATGTGGCAACACATCGTTTGCGTTAAACTACCAGCATACGTAACGTTTATCAAACAACGTTTTTTGAAATTTCGATTATTTTCTCGTACTAGTATGTAAAAACAGCTTTTACGAACTAGTGCGATAAATATTATCACAGTAGTGCGTAATGGCGGCTTTTACGTACTAATGCGTTAAGAAAGTTTTGCAGCACGAGTGCGAAAAGTGGCCTCATCCGACACCAAAATGACGCACAGTGGGAAAAACGGCTATTTACGTGTTCATAAATCTAGTACCGTTGACACATTTTTGACATAAATTCTACGATTTCGCTGTAATTCAGGGGCGTGACAGTCTTTTATTTTAGTCTTTGCAAGTAATGTTCAACGTGAAGTTAGCTGCAGTTGCGACAGAAGCTACCTCCATTGCAAACTAGATCAGAGGATTTCATTCATAGATTTACAAAAATCGGCTGAATTGAATGAAAAGTTCAATAATCAGCTGATTTTTTTACAATAATTTCGGTCGAAACTGCAGCTACTTTCAGATTGAGTATTACTTGCAAAGATCAAAACTAAAGACTGTCAAGCCCCTGCTGTAATTAAGCCATTCCATTGAAAAGTTGGAAAATGTGTTACGAGGGAACCGCCTTCTGGCTAAGAATGCAAAGGTTGGACTTCTTTCGCATGAAGGAGTTGTGCATGGAACCTATAGAGGAATTTTCTTCATACAACACAATTCTCGTATGTGCACTGTTTAGCAAGAACACATGGTTCCCTCGCAACCTACCAATGGAATCGTCCAATTACTCTATAGTAATGACAGATTGCAGGAAAAGTATAAAAAAAATTTGAAAATTGAAGCATCCCACTCCAGTTTTGACGAATTTCTCTTTATATTGAACGTCAAAATGTAAGTCATCATCTCAACTCTTCATAACTTTCTTCTGCACTTTAGCTCATGAAGATGCGTTATTATCTACACAATCAAGGTGACAACGACTTTAGAAATAGGTAGGGGAGGTGATTTGGTACAATTTCATGGTAATTTCATATATCATTCTTGGCGTCCGATATATAGAGAAATTCGTCAAAACTGTAGCGGGATTCTTCAAATTTTAAAATTTCAAGTTTTTTTTATACTTTTCTTGTAATCTGTCGTTACAGCAAAATTTCAGAAGTTATGTCAAAAATGTTTCAATGGTACTAGATTTTGAACACGTAGTTAGCCGTTTTTCCCACTGTGACGCATGAAAAAGCGAGTTTATTGTCGGTGAATTGAAAAAAAAACTGTTTTCGTAACTACTTTTTTAGTTACGAAAAATACTCCATTTCGCTACCAAAATCGGTACGAAAAGGTTCTATATTCGCAACGAAATTGCATAAAAACTATTTATCACATTCGAGCATATAATAAGCCAATTATTGCATTAATAATGGGGCTATAATCGGCCTATTATAGTCGATTTTCTTGTTAAAAGTAGGGTTGTAATGACGCTATTATAACCCGGTTCTTTAATGATGACGTAGGCTACACTGAAACAATACGAATGAATGAGAATGAAACGTGTGTTGTTATGACAATTGCATACAAATTGAAAAATCAATCTAGACGACATTTTTTGCAACAAATTTAATTTTGTTGTCATGTTTTGTGCATAATTGGAAATTATAGGCTCAAATGTGATAAACTATAGTATAATACAAGGAGAACAATCGCACAATTATAGTCTCGGTGGGTGAAAGTTCTCGGGGCTAACGCCCCTTGAAACACCCCACCTCGACTATAATTACGCAATTATACTCCTTGTATTATAATATACTATTGTTATACTTTCGTAATTAAAAATGTTACGCTTATGTTTTCATCGCTACTTTCCTAGTTACTAATGCAGTAAAAGCCATTATTGCAAGCGGTGTTTTATCTATTTTCATTGCACGAAACTCGTCAAATACGTGAAATGCTAGTCTTTTTTTTCTGTGTATGTTTGATACCTTACCTTCAACTTATAATTCCTTTCTTATTTTCGAGTATAAAAATCTACTGTTTGGAATAAAAAACGTTCAAATATTGTCAGGTTTTTGGAGTATATTTCATTATATTGTCAGATGGAATAATGTGAACTAGAGAAATTATTTGTATATGTTGAGAAACCGTCATGTTGCGTTATTTGATATATTATTTTTGGAAGACATTGACTTCTTTGAGCGTGTAGATCATTGAACGTTTGGTTATAATAAAATAACAACATTTTGCTACCATTCATAACTTCTGATTGGCTGCAACTCGATCAAAGAAAAGGCTTTGAAGTTACATGTCATTCAGTGAACCTTATTCCAAATCCTAATTTGTTTCATTTGTAAAAATTTTGAGAATTTTTTGTATGAAATTCCAGTTTTGTCACGTGGCACATTACTGCAAGACTGAGAACACATAAACATCAAGAATATACAAAGCATTTCACGTTGTTCAAAAAGGATCAATTCAACGGCCAGAATATATCGCTCGCTACCACTTTACGATGATTATGAATTCAACGTAGCGAGCGTTTTATGCTCAGTTGATACGTATGTAAAGCTTCGAATCGATCCTCTATGCAAAACGTCGTCATCAGAAGAGAGTCCAATTTCTTGAGAGCATATCTGCCATACAACGCAAAAAAAAACCTAGCGACGTTATCGGATGAGAGATTTTCATTATTTTCTCTCACAAATTCTTCTCGCTAGGTTTTTTTGCATTGTACGGCAGATTTCGACCATTTTTCGCACAGAAACAAAAGGAAAACGCTCTTTGTTTCCGGTTCATTCGAGGGGCAGAAAAACAATTGTTAAGAAAATCCTCAAATTTATTGAAAATACTCAAGAAAATTCTTTGAATTGCAAGAAAATACTTGAAAATCAAAGAAAATCCTTGAAAATCAAAAGAAAATCCTTAAAAATCGTTAAAATATGCTAGAAAATCTTCTAAAAATTCTTTGAGGATTTTCTTAAGAAAGCCTTTTGTGCTCAAAATACACGACTATCTCCCGTCAGGTTCATTAAGAGTGGCTCAGTTATAGGTAACAAACTGACCTCAAAAGTTCGAGTCAAAAATTCTCGGCAGATAGTCAAATATTATTTTCCTACGATAGACTGATTCAAAGAGAGAATTCCGAACGGTTTTCGAAATTTAAAATCATCGTGTCATACAACCCAGTGAATTTAATTCTAATTGCGAATCAGGGGGATCAAAAATACATGTAGTTTGACATTGTTTCACGTAGAGTACAGCGCCACTTTTATCACATCCACCGCATTGTTCGCCAGCGGCGCCGACTTGTTTACCGTCCATGGGGGGCAAGCAAAATGTTTTAATTTGATGATGTGTATTTGGCAAACATGCCAAAGTAAGCAATTAAACGGTAGCTAATGTTTGCTTTTATACCGAAAGTTATAAGAAAATTTTTCAAGTAATAGATTCCGAATGAAGCTGCGGTGTTTTCCGTTTATGTGACAGAAGTAACTTTGCACGCGAGCGAAGCGAGCGAAAATTTTTCTATTTTTGTTATTTAATGGAACCCACAGCAATTATAGATTTTACAAGAAATATTCTAAAACGAGTCTGTTCTGGCCATTAGAGTACAATTCTGAGACATTCTCATGAAAAATTCAGGCCCGTTTCGTTGAAAACTCTACAGATATATGCTACTTGTAGTGGTTTGCAAGTGTAGGTTAAGCACAACAGGCAGGTTAACCCACGTAACCTATGCATCATGAAGTGACTTCAAAAATGTATGGGCTAGAAGTTTGGAATAACACTTCATCGATACAAAATTGAGCTAGGTATTCCAAAATATTAAAAAAAAATTTGTCGGTTTTTGAAAAAACGTCAAATGTAAAATGGATTGCTAATCTTGTAGGATGAAATATGCCTTGAATGTACCATTTCTGTTCAGAAAGTTATTAAATTTACCTTCCGTTTAATTTGTCATGTTTATTTCTCTCGTCCTCTTGCCCCCCTCCTCCCTATACTCGGCGCCGCTGTTGTTCGCTGGGAGACAAGACAATAGAAAACAATGGTGCGGTACACTCTCTTTGTTCGAAAATTTACGAATTCTATCAGATTTATAAGGGCCGATTCAAATAGTGCGCACACTAAAAAAGACGGATTTTAGGCCCTCCATCCCACATTGCTCTCAAAAATCTTATGGAAAAAATTCGAAACGTATGGAGCGCACACTTTTCTCAAGCCCTCTCTCCTTAAAATAGCGACTATTTGAATGGCCCCTAACGTAAAGGCTGGCAGCAGAACTATCCTTCGCGGTTTGTTGCGGTAAATCGACGGAATATCGAAAATTGCGAGACCGAACAAAACGATTGTTTCGCTTTATTTCTTACGCTTGACAATAGGTGTTTTCGTATTACGACTATTGTAATGGAATTATCGAAATAGCTTTGTATTACGACGAAGTAGAGTAGATGGATATCGATCAGATGGGTGACAGCCTTAATAAACAAAACTAAAACAAAAATGATAAAAAGCAATACTTGAGAATTATTATACAATTTTTTTTAAACCAAACACTCTTTAGAATATTAAGCAACAACATTTGTGAATGTATGCCTTATCACTAGGGTCAAACACCCCGCATGCCCCGCATAAATAATGTGTTTCTTGACGACCTAAAAACAGGCCTATGGTTGATTGAACATGAAATTCATTGAACATTTGCCAATTCGATTCAGAGTTGAATTTTTTTTATAAGTAAATAAAAAGGTTTTAATGTGCATTGAATGAACAAAACGTTGATCCATAATAGAAATTTTAATTTAAAAAAATCTATTACGAATACCAGTCTCTTCGACTGCAACACGTGTTGCTATACGTGAATACTATTACTTTATTATTAATTCTGCGGGTTCCCGTTCGCTGTGTGTATCTGGATTCGGTCTGGATACAAAAATATACACATGGAAAATAATTTACAAATCAACTCAAACAAGGAGTGGAGTATTTATTGTTCTCATTGTGGAGTCGCTAATGCTTTTTCTGCTTTATGCTGTAATCGTACCGTCGAACAATAACTAATGTATACTTTTGAGAGCTATACGCTCAAGCTCAATACATAAATGGTTGCTGGAAATAAAATGCATTAATGCGGTGTGGCTTTACAATAACACGTCATACATGAGAGAATTCTGGAGAAAACCCAGCAAAAATGTGTATTATTATATCACACGCATCATATCATATGAAGAAGGGACGATGTTGAATTCAAGTTTTATAGTTGTAGGTATACTTGAATTGGCTTTCTGATATTTTCTTTATCGAAGATATCTTTTGCAATGGAAAAGAAGGATGTTGCTGAAACCTGTTTAAACAAAAAGGTTTATTTCCATTTAGGATTGCGGTTTTTATGCTCATTTCATAGCATGCACGTTCGAATGAAACTTGGTTTATGTTAAAGTTTCAAAATTATTTCTACAATCTCAGGGCTATATTTTCAACTAGTAACGCCCGGTGTCCCTAGGAACACTAAATGCTATAACTGTCGTAAATCGCACATTTAGAGAGTGAATTGAGAGAGAAACTATATAAAATTCTCTCAGTTGATGGCGTCACTAAGTTAAATATGCGAATTATGGCAGATAAGAGAAGTGGGCGCGAGAGGCACTGTAAATAAATACTTTCTCGGTCGAAAAATATGGATGTGTAAAGTGAATCGTTGAATGATTGTACGTAATTTTTATTTATAAATTAATCTCCCAAAAGTAGTTCACTTCCTTAATGCACATCCCTTCGCACATACTCTCACATCGTGTTCTCATTTCCCCCAGACTCCCATCATCCCGCAGTCTCAATTCTTTCGACCTCTTCGCTTTCGTCCGCATTGGCATTACCTGCACTCACCTTGCCTCGTACTCACATTACCCCGTACTGCACCGCATTCGCAGAGATTCCAGATATTTTAGTTTTATTGATTGGAACTTCAACAGTACCTCTCAACTTCCATCGGATTTTCTCATTGTATTCAGCGTCGATGGAAATTATGCGGGAACTTGGTAGCCTGTTCTCCAGGACGTTCTTGAGAAAAAGATTGGTTCCAGAGAAGGAAATGTTTTTACCTTACATCAATTGCCATCGGGAAAAGAAAGCTACCGGGAAGTGAATCCCACGGGGAAATGAAATACACCGCAAAGTGAAAGCCTGCGGGAAATCAAAGCCAGTGGTAAGTTAAAGCCAGCGGGAAGTCAATGCAAGCGGGAAGTGAATCCAGCGGGAAGTGAATCCAACGGAAAATCGATGCCAGCGAGAAGTGAAAGACAGCGGAATGTCAATGCCAGTGGGAAATGAAAGTCAGCGGGAAATAAGAACAATCGACAAGTCAATGCAATCGGAAAGTCAACGCAATCGGGAAGTGAAACACAGCGGGAACTCAATGCCAGCAGAAAGTCAAAATCCCATAATGTGTGTTGAACACGAATCGCAAAGTTGACCTTGATCTGTATTTTTGTATGCGAAAATTGCGCAAGATGGAATCACAACAAAAACCCTTTTTAAAAGGGAAACGTGACGCAAGTCCTCGTCTCTTCTTTCAAAACAACTGATATCAATTTGGGTGACGCTTACAGCTTCGGAAAGCAAAAAAATTCTTTTGAAGTATTTTCATTTTCGATTAAAGAAATGCGTCACAAATGCCGGACCACCCAATGTTATAGTTTTTCTGTTCTTTCAGATTTGACACGAAAAGAAATAATTAAGTTTTGCGTGATGTCTGGAGTACGGGCAGCCACATTTTGGGCGTGCCAAATCTGAAAGCGCAGAAAATTATTACGTTGGGAGATATTTCAAAAGAATTTTTTGCGTTCCGAAGCTGTAAGATCACCCAAATTGATATCAGTTGTTTTGGATGAAGAGACGAGGACTTGCGTCATGTTTCCCTTTTAAAAAGAGTTTTTGTTGTGAAATCAGTAGTTTTTCATTTCTGGCAAAAAAAAATCTTTAGCGAAAAAAATTTCGGAGAAAAACATTTCAGCGAAAAAAAATTTCGACGAAAAAATGTTTTCGCGAAAAAAAATTTTTAGCGAAAAAAAATTTCGGCGAAAAAATTTGCAGTGAAAACAAATTTCAGCGAAAAAAAATTTTTCAAGCGAAAAAATTGCAGCAGAAAAAAAAGTTCGGCGAAATTTCCGACGAAAAAAAATTTTCAGCGAAAAAAAGTTTTCAGCGAAAAAAAATCTACAGCGAAAAAAATTTTCAGCAAAAAAAATTTTCCGACAAAAATTTCCGAAGAAAAAAAATTTCCTTTGACACGAAACATCTACATATCTTCGACAAAAAAAAATTTAAAAAAATCAATTTTCCCCCTAAATCCGTCCCATACAACCGTCGGCCATTTTGTTGGTCACCCTGAGACATTACACACCCAACCCAACAATTTTCCCTTTGACACCTATCTCCATCCTAACACAGTCCAAAAATTTAGCTCATATTTGACCCATACTTCGAATACACTCACACACACATACAAAAAATTCTTTTATATGGGCTTTATATGGCACTTTCTAAGAGCCCTGGGGCCCAAACGAGGCCGGTACCCCTCTTTTTTAAAATCTCATATAGCGTACAATGCCCACCCGAAGGTCCCTGCAAAATTTCAAGAAAAGTTATCGAGCCGTTTTCGAGCACGAGCCAAAAAAGTCGGTTTTCATACAAATGGCTCTGGAACTAACTAACCCACTAACTAACTAACTACTAACTAACTAACTACTAACGTAGGATGTTTCCATTAACTTTGGTTTCTATAAAATAGCACATTTTGTATGGAAAAAGACGATTTTCTAAAGGCCATACCTTCGGATCCACTGGACCGATTTTAATGAGCAAAATGTCTTAGGGGGGTACGACGCAAGGGAAAAAAGTCAAAACTTAGCTGTATATATGGTTCCGCCGTCTACGAAAAAAAAATTCTTAATTATTTGATCGTATGGAAACTTGCGTCACGGACGCATCGCTACCGCGCGCCAATGATTGCCTGGACACTAGCCTGTAGCGCCCTAAATCAAAAAACTTCGCCCGGCGATTAAGCAAAATCTTTGAATTACTCTCCGCTGCAAGATAATGTTTCTCTGACTTAGAGCAGGGAGGCTTACTTGTGCTGTAGCGTAGCGAATTCAGGCATTTAGTGCGTCGACGGCTTATGTCAAAGTCTAGAAATTTTCAGGACGCGATGCTTAAGCTGTTAAGTAAGTAACGCCATTAGTTTCACAGCTGACGCATCGTGTCATGAAAAACAGTATACTTTGACATAAGCCTTTGACGCACTAAAGGCGTGGATAGGGCTACTCCTCCCCTCATCCCGGGCTCGGAATTTCTTTCTACGACACCGGAAAATCCCGCCAGCGACACAGGCAAATCCTACCAGCAACACCGTAAAATCCTACTAGCGACTCCGGTAAAACCTATCAGCAACACCGGGAAATCCTTCCAACCACACCGGGAAATCGTTGGCTGATTTTGGTTCCCGGGAAATTCTAACTCGGTTTCCGCGAGGAAAACATTATTTCTACCATGTCGAGGGTCATGAGGTGACGTGAACTTGTGAGATGATTTTGGTGTTGGACTCTTGTTGATCTTCCACTAAAGTATTGATAAACGTGTACTTAAGAGAAATGAATGTTTCATTCTTCTAATAACGGTGTAGTTAAACTCGAAAATAGCGTATACAGGTGCACAGCAAATGCCTTTTACGACAAAAACAATATAAGGCGTGGTAATTATGGCTCCACATATCTCTTTTCACAAGAAAAGTGATAGAATCTATCAAATCAAATGATTTTTGAATTATTGCTGTTGACGATTTTTTGATTCGAAAATGTGGGTCTGACAAACAAAAAAATTTTACTTTACAGAAAAAAAATACCTCACGTATCCCTAGTTCAATGTGTACATTAACGTAACATATCAATAATGATCTTCACACAATACGACCTAAGAAAAGCAAATACAAATATATGAAGATATTCACGGTCAGTGACCTGATATCACACATAGTCAACAAACCCTTTTCCAACAAACAGAATACAGTATTTAGAATACCACATTGTCGTTGTTGGATTAATAAAGAAACTTGTAAGGACTTCAACGAAAATATTTATTCAACAACAAACATAAGACACAAGAAAAGGGAATGAGAAGGAAAATCATTACAGGGGTGGCTCAATGTGTATCTTTAAAAGTATATTTGAACAAAAAAAGTCAACAAACCTGTATCGAAAGTAACAATTGGTACGTTAAAGGTACAGAACCAATATCTTAACTCGGATCTCATGCTTTGTTCGTCGTAGCCGGGTTGAATAATATGATCACCAAGTCCTTGACTCTAAGCCAAATGGGTTGAACGAACTGACTTCTTTTTTCTACCACGGTTAAGTGATTTGTAGAATAGAAAAAAAACTGAGAAGAGAAGGAAATAATAGAACTTTTTTCTGTATGGTATACATGTACGTAACCCGTGTAAACATACGTAAAATGAAAATATACTCATAGAAGTCAAAAGTCGTGTATGTGTTTCGGTCTTTATATCAAAAATATGGTTCGGTTTGACGAATTCGATACAAAAATAGAACAACTTTTATGCTTGCACTCAATTGTGTTGTGTTGTTTTATGTTGGTATTAGAAAACCTACCCCTATGCACCCATAGTTGATGATTGTCAGTTTCCTTGAAGGGTTTCATTTGAAGCATCGCAGGAGGGTTGTTTTCTATCAATTATAATTGATGTAATACAAGGGTGCTATTTCTGGATAGCTTTACAGCAAGGATAAATAGTGAAATGCCTTCCATAAGCTCTTACAGGTTTTTTTCCGCATATGTAACATGTGGGGCTTCGTTGACATGTCCTTCTTCGTCTTGTTATAATTGGATTGTACAGCTATTAATGGAATGTTATGCCTGATTAAATTACCAATAAAATGTGGCTTGAATAGAATCGAATAACTTTTTTCAATTCATATTTAAGTTACCGTTTCCTATGGAACAATGAACTCTCGACATATTTCATCAATTTTCTCTTGAAAATAAAGTTATACCTCGTGGAACGGTTATCGTAGATTACACACAACATGTCAGCTGGTCGAAAATTAATCGGTTACCTCTTTCCAGCGTCTTACGCAGAATTAAATTGAGAGGATCATGCCTAAGACATCCTTGAAAGAAACAGCGAATTCTTTGGAAAAATCGACAAATCGCGGCTTTTACGACTGAAATATCTGTGAATCATCAAATTTGCAAAGAGGGTTGAAACGAGGGTCCTCTAGTTCTAAATTCGATTATCTATTGAATTTTCGAAAAAAAATAGTCCAACCCGAAAATGTCTCCAAAATGGGACTTCCGCTCTAGACAGGTTCCTGGTAGGGACTGGGAGGTTTTCGAGATTTACACGATGAACGGGTTACGAAACAAAGGATCATCAGATCTGTGTTTCAAGGACCAGTAATGGACCGGCCCAAACTTATAAATCTAAATGTGGAACACCCAAAAGAGAACGCAAAAAACTTTATTTTACTTCCCTGAAATCCAGGATTAAGTTGTTTGAAACTCAATTCTGAGAAAACTTTTTTTTAAGGAAAAATTTTTTTTAGAAAAATTTTTTTGGAGAAAATTTTTTTTAAAGAAATTTTTTTTTTCAGAGAAAATTTTTTTAAGGAAAAATTTTTTGAAGAAAAAATTTTTTCAGAGAAAAATTTTTTTGGGAAAATGTTTTTTCGAAGAAAAATTTTTGAAGAAAAAATTTTTTTTCGGAGTCAATTTTTTTTCGAAGATAATTTTTTTCGGAGAAAATTTTTTCGAAGACAATTTTTTTTCGGAGAAATTGTTTTTTCTAAGAAAATTTTCTTTTCTGAGAAAATTTTTTTTTCGGGGAAAATTTTTTTCAAAAATAGAAATTTTTTCAACAACTGAAAACTTCCAAGACGACTGATATCACAACAAAAACCTCTTAAAAGGTAGAGTGTGACGCAGTCCGAAAGTCCGCTTCCAAAATTAATGATATCGCTTGAGGTGACGCTATCGCTGATAATACGCAGAAGTTTGTTTGAATGGAACCTTGTGTTCAAAGTTTTGATTTCCTGAAAAAATTACAGCGCTTTCTTTAAAACAAAATTACGTTGTGTTAAAAAAATTGCGTCACAAATGCCGGATCCACCAGCGGAATAATTTTTCAATACTTTCAGTTTTTACACGCAAAAATTTAAATTTACTCAAAAAAAAAAAATTGAAAATCGGAAAAGATTTACTCGAGTTATGCACAAAAAACACGTAGGGCCCTAGCAGAGGCTCGTTTTTAGTGCCCTAGCAAAGTCGAAGGGCTCAAGATCAAAAAAGGTTCTTCTATGAACCTTTAAAACAAAAGAAAGTTTTTGAAAATCGGAAAAGATTTACTCGAGTTATGTATAAAAGACCAAAAACAACTTAAACGGCCCTAGCTCGGCGGCCCTTGGGCCGACAGTCCCCAGATTCAATACCATATAGGCTTTTTTGATTATCTTTCAGGGAAAAAGAAGATTTTGAAAATTAGTCAAGTTTTACTTGAGTTATCTTGTTGACAGACGGACAGATGGACAAAATTTTTTTGCAGATTCGGTATCTAAGGACCATGAAACGAAAAGGTAAACGCAATAGACTCTTTTTCGAAGAGTTTTGTTCTTTGTACGGGTCTAAAAAGTTCGGTTTCAGGTTTGGTTCGGGTCGGGTTTGAATTTTTACTTTGGTTCGGGTCCCATTTTGAAAAAATGTCGATCCGCACACCTGTAGTTGGGAGCTGCCGGTATTATACTCCTACTAGTTTCGCTCCTACATACATCTCATAGATGGCACTGGGTTTGTCGCACGGCCTACCACTGGTACAGTAAAATCTTTCCAGTAATGATAAGATCTCAAAAAAGTAGAGCCACAAACAGGGAAACTGGTAAATACTGATCTACCCTCTAGCCCTTCATGGATTTAAGGCAGATTATTATTATTTGTTATATTGAACTAAATCAAAAAACTAGCCCGGGAGCCGCCTTCGGTTACTTTTTGCTACCTTGCACCGCTCGATTGAAAAAAATGGACCGGCGCACACGCCTAATCATCTCAGAATTTTTTTCAAACAAGAGATCTATTAGACCGTAAAGCTCTGCCTTTTTTAATCGGATCAGGTAAATCGTGTGCACTTTAAACGATAGCTTACGCATATCATCGACTGGAAACATCGCTACTTGCAACATACACTTTTTCGTAAAAAATCTATGGGGATTTTTGTCAGATTTTCTTGTCTTCCAGACACAACATGTCTTACTTGATCTTGATGGTCAAATTAAAGGATCACAGACCAAAATCTGTTCATAGCATTGGTTCTTAAACAAAAATATAGTCAAAAACTGAAATTTTTCAAAAATTGTAATATTTTCTGTGGGAAATAACTTCATTTTTTGGTGGGAGTTACTGTATTATTCAAATGATTTCGAATTGTGAGAACGAGTGTGGAAGTATTCAAATATAAAGGGAAACTAAATCACCGGAATAAGAATAAATTAGAAGCTCAAAACAATCACAAACCCTTTTCAACAGTCAATTACCCATGCGTATACATGATGCAAACCACTCACCCCTTTTCGATATCAAACCATTCAAGTCGTGTACAAAACATCGGTTTTTATATGCAAATTGTTATTGTCGATGCGAAGGGAAATCACAAAATTTAAATGGCTTAATATGTCCGTACATGAACCGTACATTACATTAAAGGAATGCATACGATTAAAGGTACAACAGGTCATTAATAATGGACTGAATGCCATTTTTTTTAAATATTCAACAGTTTACCCATTTTAGTGTTCTAATAAGTGTATACGTATCGTCGTAGACTTTTAAATCAACTGTTTGTATCAACCCATATGTTGTGTATAAAAAAAATATTGAAACAGAGTTTATTCACATTTTAAACCACATAAAGGATGGGGTCTGACTTACTGAGGGCATTTAAATTAAAAATGATCGACTCGGCAGCATGGACATGCAACAATAAGTTTGAAAAGTATAGCTACGATACACAACGCAATGAATAAATTATAATGTGTGGAATAATGAATGAATGGCTGGATTATTTGTTATTTAAAAACTCAACCACCGGAAAGGAAGGGTCGAATTTTCATGACAATATTGTTGAATAGATGACATTGTATAAAGAATTACTCAGTCAAATCAGTTTATTAGCGCTGAGTACATTGATAATTTCAATGAAACTCCAGCGAGAAAAAGCAGTTTTTATTTTCAGATGGAATTTGGAGGTGCATGTCGTCGGTCCCCCATCTAGGTCGTAGATTTTGTGCTGATCTGGATGTCGAATAACAATCGTTCAAACAATGGTCCATGGCCATTTCAACAAAAATGACGTAAAATATTATTTTAAATAAAAAATTGTTCTACGATATGTCGAAAAAATGCACCGATTTTTTATAAAATTAATTAAAGTAATAAATGAAAGGAAGCAGTTCAGTTAGTACAGCCGCCGAAATCGAAAAAAATGAGCGATGGCGGACACTTAAATTGAATTTCAAATCATGTAACCCTACAGCATGTAACCCCAATGCAACCCTAAAAATTGTATAGATTTTGATTTCCAGAACAAAGACCGGCCTCCGTCAGTTCGTTTACGACTGTCAAATGGGGTTAAAATTTTGTAATTTTTTTCAAGAAAAACAACAAAATAAAAAAAAAACGGTACGTTTTGAAGGTATGCCGTAGAATAATTCATTGCTTACAATCACGTTTTACGTCTGTTAAAATTAACTTGTCAAAATAGCCATGGACCATTCACATACAAACTTGTGAAAATAAAGATCACCACAGTTCACTTCACACAGCTTATTGTTATATCCACGCAATTTGCTGGGAGGATGGCCTCCCCTCGGCAACCGAAGTTTGATGACATTTTTTCGCCAATACAGACATCGTGAAGAACCATTGTCAATTCATTCTGGGTTGTCACTCCTTTCATATTCATTCTTGCCAATCACATTCCTTGATTAGTTGTGACCAAAGTGTATAAATACTGAAGGTAGCGTAGATGCACAGTTAGCAGCGGAGTCAATGTTTGCGGTGAATATTGTTTTTGTCATGTGGAATTCGGTTGCGTCAAGTTGCAGCTAGTGATGAGCTTAAAAAAATTATATAGAAACGAAGCAATTACAGCAACTTGACGAAGCCAATTTCATATGAGTGCAACATGACAAAAACATATATACACCGCAAACTTGGACTCCATATTTCTTGTGATTCCCTCAGGATCTGCGTTACCTAATTTGTTTATATATTTTGGTTGTGACAGGTTCTTTTGAGATCGAAATCATATACCGATGCATGATTCACATCCACGCTGATATTGCTTCTACTATTGTCCTGCAGGTAGCGCAACAGTCGTGGTGAAAGTACAGATGTATCTTCTCTCTACAATATGTGAGTGACGTCATTTAGTCGTGTACTTTGATTTTTCATTTCGGGCACCGAATACCGAAATTACCTAATTTACGACTCTTGGGTGAACTTTCCTGAAATTTCTCAGGACCTTCTCGGTGGAAGTCCAGTGCGTTCATCATACGTCCCCAAATGGTGACGTTGGTTTATTCGAAAAGCTGAGCTCAAATTCAGTCCCGGCGAGTGCCTTCTAGCACAAACGTGCAGGACGAATGGCGCAGTAATGAACGTGTTTGCCTTCCACGCAGAAAGCCCGGGCTTGATTCCAGGGACTGGTTCTGCGACTAACAGTTTACGGAACGTTAAATGAAACTGTAGAAGTAGAACTGGTCCACATGAATGTTTGCATGTTTAGAGTCAATCTGCAAATTTTGCGGTGCAGAAATCTTTTGAAAAACATTTTTGGAGCCGAACGAAGTTCAAAGGTCCTATACGTTTACTACAAAACATTTTATTGCAACATGGGGGAGATCGAAGGGGTGCATTTAATATCGTTTAGCGATGACGAATCAGCAAAAAAAAATCTCTGCCAGCCGTCCGACCCGTCATGATTCAAGTTCAAAGATCAAAATTGGTAAAGTGGTTCCGGAGATATGGTCGAAAAAGTGACTAAAAACATGGTTTTTCGAGGTTCGGTGAATTGGGCGGGATGACCCACATATCTAGAACTATGAAAGTTAGAAAGTTCTTTGCAAAGGCAAAGTTTTAGAAAATAAAATTTTAGAGAAGACGTGTTTCAGTTTTTTAGGGAAAAATTACCAAATCCCGCGATAAAGCAACTTCTAGAATTGGGAGGGATGACGCATGGCTCTAGGACCGATTATCCCAGGACAAAATATCCCACATAAAGCGGACAAAATATCCCCAGACATAATGTCTACTCATAAGTGGTGGATATAGGTAGGTATTATTAATTAGATATTATATTGGGTATTGGGGGCCTCTGCCCCCTCATCCACCCGCCTGCGACGGGCTTTTTTACGCCCTGCAGGTGGCCTTACGTAAATGGGGCACTGCGCCGAGCCCCGCTAGGGCTCTGCCTCTTAGACCCGCAAGGGGGAATATTTCCCCCTTGACCCCTTTATTGCGAGGGCTGCCGCCCCTCGACCCCGCTTTTTTATTTTGCAGTTAAATTCACGGCCTGCGGCGCTGCTACTTCGCAATAAGTTTTTTTGTCTGAGCGGGTATTTTGGTTGGGGCTATTTCGTCCGACTTTCTTCCTGGTAAAAATTGTGGTTACATTATCCGGTTATTTTATCTGGAGATATTTTGTCCGAGGGAATATTTTGGTTGGTGTTGAGTCTCATACGCCTATGAATATTCGACAGAACGTTCACAGAGGGCGATTGAATGTGGTCAGACTGGCTACGAGACAGTCGCGCCGGGAAGTTGTAAAGAGAAACACGCACATTAAACCATTATAACGCACACACATCGTCTATCAATCATATATTCCTCCCGGCGCGGCGGCGGCGTGGATAGTTGGGTACATTATTTTTTGGGACATTTCGTCCTAACCCCATGATGCATATCTGAGTGATATTTAGTTTTTCCATTCTGAGTTAATGCTAAACTACGGCAGTTATAAATTTGTTTCTTAAGTCAAAGTTGGTGAGAATTACATTTTAGAGAAAATACTACTGACTACTGATTCACATTGAGGATAAATCACCCAATGATCGTCTTCGGGGTTTTTTGGGGGACAATGGCCCATTCACCCATGCAGTCGGTTTCCTAACACACTCCTTAGTTCCCAATATGTGACATGGGTACCAGGGTTCTCAGGAGTACAAGGGAACGATAGAGCTGACCAATTGGCCAGCGAGGGTAGTAGTTCTAGTTTCACCGGACCAGAACATAAGAGGTAGAAAGTTGCTTCCAAAGGCAAAGTTGTAGAGAATAAAATTTTAGAGAACACGTTTCTCAAGGTTTTGGGTAGAATTGCCTAATCCGTATTATAATATATAACCATTTCTAGATTTGAATGTACTTCGGTAGGGCCTTTGACATTACCTTGGGTAATTTCTTTGGATCTTTGAAATTCTTATAGTTATAAAAGAACATAAAACGTTGGATTGTTTGCTTATACTATATTAAGATATGTTCGAGTCTTTTTGCAAGATTTATTCTATTTGTCACATCTATTGTGATACGTACGGGTCTCTGGTTTTGTTTTGTCAATGCATTTGGACTTGTTGAAGTAATTTACGAGAAAAGATTTTCGAGGGATCATTTTCACACCACAGTTTCTACAGCTCAATTCAATGTTCTTTAAAAAAAGTTCTATGGGTTTCTTTCATAGGTCCAACAAATAAAATGAATCGAAGATATCGAAAATCGGCTATCGGTTTTATTTCGATTGGTAAAAATGAAAACTGCGCGCTATGTCAAGGATTTCTTTACAAAAACGTTGTATTACAATGGACAAAAAGTGCATGCATTATTTTAATTCATTGGTTTGTCATAATAAGACGAAAAATGCTTGCTACTTTGCACATTAAACTCACCTTGATAGTCAATTCTTGAAACGTAAGTAACATCAGCACATATCCTTGAAAAATGGAACCTTGTCGGGTGTCATTTAGCATTCAAATCAAAAATAAAATTCTACCAAATTCTCAGTCATCAAATTCCAGGTGGAGGTTTCACCTTAAGTAAAAAAGATTTAAACATTTTCTAAGCAAACAGACAATGTTTTCCATAACAGAGCCATCAACGAATTAATGTGAAGTTCACCTTGCAGAGTCGTTACTTATTTTCGCTGTTTTAATGTTTATTTTTTCAACAACAACAAAGTTAACTGTTTAAATACTTTGAACCTCATCCAGTGAGACACACAGCTAGTACAGTGTTTAGTGTGATAATAACATTATAACGCAACAATAATGGCAAAAATGCAATTCAATTCGGTGATGGTGTTAGTGGCGTGCGCCCTTTTCTTCAACTTGTGTGAATCGTCTCAACCATTGAAAACAAACATTGAAAATGCTTTTGCAAAACTGCATAAAACTAATGCGGTTAAAGAACAACTTCCGTGCACTTGTGGTGTATTTTTAACGGGTCAATTTAAAAGAGGTTCATCGGAACCACCAAAAGGAAATCCAGCACTAATGCACGAACAAGAACTTCAATTTTCATGCAATGCAGCTGGTGTTAAGCAATGCACCAATCGTTGTCTTGAAATGGTAATTTTCTTATCGTTTACTGAATTTCGGAACATAAATTCGTAATTTGTATTTAGATCGTCAAACATTTGTCAAACTCACCAGCTATCGTTTGCGGTTTAATTGATCGGGATTGCTATAAGGAGCGCGCTTACCTATTCGTGCAAAATTGCAATTCCACGTGGATCAATACAAACTTATCAGCCGGACGAGAATACTGTTGTAAGGATGGACTACCGTATAAGTGTCCTTTGGTGTAGATTTTCTTCATAACTTTTTTTGTATCGTTTTTTAATAAAAAGTGAAAAATTGCGAAAAGGTCTTTGGGTGTTCTTTCCAGTGTTCAGATAGGACGAATTCTCAGAGCCAATCTTATGAAAATTCACCAGTTCTTCGAAAGACTTTCTGACGTCTTTTCAATACCTCAACTGCGAACGCAACTCTTTGAAGCATCAGATGGAATACTTGTCCAGCAGACTGGATGGTTTCTAAAAAAAAGCACAGGAGTAACAAGCATCCTAGTTATGGAGTCTGAGGGGCAGGAAAGTCTCACTCGAATTTTACCTAGTCGCAAACGGGTGGTGAGGAGTAAAGCCCCCATAATGAATTATCATCGAACCACCGCAGACGCAGGGATCCACTCGAAAATGAAATATAATTACAGCATTCGCGGATATTCGACTGGGTGTCAATGGGTGGGGGAGGACATTCGGCGTAATGTTAATAGATGGCGGGGAGTGATGTTGAATGACGGTGGGTCGATTATTCATGTCACCGACATAGTGTAGTCTGTCCTAGACGGTATTCCACACGAATTAGGAAAACAAAAATTAGGAAAAACACAAATTAGGAAAAAAAATTAGGAAACCGAAAATTAGGAAAAAAAAGTATTTGCCAAAAATAAGGAAAAACTAAAATTAGGAAAAACAAAACTTAGGAATGAATTAAATTAGGAAAAACCAAAATTAGGAATCAGGCAATCAGGAAAAACAAAAAGCCAGGAAAATAATTTTTGAGAGAATGCGTCGCAGGCCGTGAAAAAATTTAAAAAAAGCGGGGTTGAGGGGTGTAGTGGGGTCAAGGAGGGAATATACCCCCTTGCGGGGTCTAAGAGGCAGAGTTCCATGCACGGAAGGCAGCCTGCAGGGCATTAGTAGCTCGCCGCAGGCGCAGGGGTTTAGGGGGCAGAGCCCCCTACATACCAAAAATTAAATTGCGACCTCCTTAGGAATTGAAAACTTTTTTTCCTGATTTATTTCCTTCCTGATTTTCGTTTTTCCTAAATTTGGTATTTCCTGACTTCTCTTTTTCCTTGTTTTAGGTTCCTTATTTTCGTTTCCTGATTTTCATTTCCTGATTTTTTCTTTCCTAATTCATGTGGACATTCGTCGTAGACGTATGCTAGGTCACAGGGTTGATTGAGATAATTGGTGCATGAGCCAGTTGTTTTTGTCTGAACTTACGCCCTCTTCATAGCCTCCACTGGTTCACAATTCTAGATAACGTTTGACCAACTAACATTGGGTTCCTAGTGATAAGACAAAAATTCTTTTATCGTCTGTGGAAGTTGTGGATACGCGATGAATAAGAACATTGAATTCAATAGAACCATATCATAAATAATCTCTCCGATCCTCTATCTTACTCAGTAATGCCACAAAGCAATTTCTCATGAACATAATGCGTATCATTATACCAACAAAAAATACAATACCATTTCGTCTTTTCTACCATTCCATCAACAACATACTTTATGGATTATGTATTTTCTTCGTACAATTCAATGCGGTGGATGTAAGAAAAAGTTAAGTAACTTAAAGGCAAAGTCAATGTAAATATAAAAAATGTATTTCTCGTCATAAGTTAAGGTCGACAACCCTTAATGTAACTGTTTCTATCTTTCTCCTCGTGTAAATTATGTACAGAGTTCTCATATGAAATAAAGTCGGCATTAATACTGTGAGTACATGCGTTTTTTCGTTTGTTCTTTTTGATTATAATTTTTTTTTTCACAAACTGACACGAATTGGAATTTTTATTTGATGAAATCAAATGTTTTTTTTACAGAAATGGAGGTAGGTTTGCAATTTGCATAGTGTGGAGTTTTTGGCTGTGCGAATAATGTGCCAGACAAAATTTAATATTCCGTTCGCATTGCATCCTTTCGTGAATCGATAATTTCTTGAAGGGAACTTATGCAAAATACCAAATGCTCATATTCACACGACTAAAAAGGATTGCAAAAATATTTTCGCGAATTTACAGAGAGGAGTAAAAATTTATCGAAATTTAAATCGTGCTCTAGAGATCACAGGGTCGTGCTGTCTACTCCAAGAACTTCTCGTCTCTGAGGCTCGAAGTGATTTACTCACAATAGATCATCTACACATAGAATCCAAGTTAAATAATTTAGCAGCCACGATAAAAAAACATTTGAAAGGACCCGTACGAATCAGAATACTCGTGGCAATAGAGTCGAACGTATCTAAGTAAATATTGCCTCAAGTCTTGCAATTAACCGAAAAATACAAAAAAACCGGATGGAAGCTGAAGAGTGCTAGAGAAATCCAGCTAAGTCCATAAATTGTCGGCCATGCCCGGAGATCTTTCCAACAAAAAAAGTTATTATGACAATCGGAAAAGATTTACTCGAGTTATGTACAAAAAACACGTAGGACCCCAGCACTCGTTTTTAGTGCCAGCTAAGTCCAAGGAGCCTGTTCAGAATCTTGTGAATTATATTTTATAACAGATTCAGAACAACAGAACGAAGAAAATTTTCAATAAAACTACGTTTCGAAAATGCGAAAAAGCGAAACCAAGGGTAGCGTAAGACGTAAAAGGACGTAAATTTAAAAGTACCCGACTGTATTTACGTGATTTTTTTCAGAAACAAGACATCCGCCCTCCTTGAAGTTTTGCATGGACCTCATTCACGCAGGGAAAAAACGGATTCTGTCATACAATCATACTCGCAGCGGTAGCGGAGGGCGGAGGGCGTGACGCAGTCCCCACACCACAAATAAGAAGTTCACAAACTAAAAAAACCCCATACAAAAACCTTCGGGACAAGGAGCCATATATACGCAAACTTTTGAGTTCTTTCCCCTGACCCCCTCCCCCTTTTTGCTTTATTGTGAATTAGAATACCTAGGAAAATGGGTGACTGTGTTTCTGATAGAAATAACGGGCATTCAAGGATGTTGCGAACTAATTCTCTCAGAAGGTCAAAGTGGACATATAATAAATATCTACGCAGACAGCCAATCAGCACTTAAGGCATTAGATAGCCATAAATTCTCATCCTCATCAGCTCTTCAGAGATTCCCTTCAGATCATTGCAGCCCGAAATCAAGTGAACTTGATCTGGATTCCTAGCCATAACGGCTTCATGGGAAACGAGATAGCAGATATACTGGCCCGTGCGGCGTCTGTTAAGGGCCTTGTGGGCCCGGAGCCGGGAATTGGAGTCCCTATTGCAACGTTTCAAAGCTGGATTGAAGAATGGAAATTCGTCTCCTTCGCGAATTATTGGAAATCGATAGGATACGCGAGGCAGGCCAACGCATGCATCCTCTTGGGCAAGGCAAGATCAAAAGAAGCTCTATTTCTAAGTAAACGGGACTTGAAACGAGTCGTAGGGATTTTAACAGGTCACTGTGAGCTTAGGGCCCATCTCCACGTTATGGGAGTCGTCGAAAACCCGAGCTGTGAACAATGTGGCGATCCTGAAACTACCGAGCACTTTCTATGTAAATACCCGGCTTACATTATGAAGAGAGCCAAGTATTTTGACTCATATACTGTTAAGTATGAGCACATGAAGTGCATTTCTTCTAAATTAGTGCTGGAATACCTCAATGCCACTATGAAGTTATAACTGCTCGTAACTATCAAGAAATTATTAATAACAATTCGTAATTAACAGAAAATATTCGTGGGTATGCACAACAGGCCCATTGGCGGCCTAGGTGCAGGAGTCCCAGAGGGCTCCACCCACCGAATCTAATCTAATCTAGACAGTTCGTTTCTTCGGCAAAGTTATGTAGATCAGTAAGAAAAATTGGTGACACGAAGCTTTCAGAAGGTAGCCGAAGTTGTCGCGAAGTGTCCCGAAAGTAGACGAAGGTGACACGAAGTGTTCCAAAGGTAGCAGTAGGTGACACGAAGTGTTTCGAAGGTAGCCGAAGGGGACAACTCGGCGATGAAAATTTTTTCTGAAGAAAATTTTTTTTGAAGAAATTTTTTTCTGAGAAAATTTTTTTTGAGATAAATTTTTGTCGAAGAGAAATTTTTTGAAGAAAAATTGTTTTAAAACATAACCAAAGATCCGTATGTATTAGAATAGATGTGACAAACAGGATATATGTTGCGAGAAAACTCAAATGTATCTAAATATAGAAATGAGCAAATAATCCAATACTTTAGACTCTTTTATTAACTATAAGAATTCCAAAGACCCATAGAAATCAACTAAGTTAATTTCAAATGCCCTACCGAAGTACGTCTGAGACCATTGATTTTGATGACCGAAATGTTCTCCTCTCCACCATATCACAAAGAGGATCAACGTATTTTCTCCAAAAAATCGTGAAAGCTTTTTCTCTAAAATGTAATTCTCATCAAGTTTGGCTTTAGAAGCAAATTTCTAACTGCCATCCCAGGATTTGGCAATTTTTGTTCTCTAAAATTGTATTCTCTACAACTTTGTCTTTGGAATCAACTTTCTAACTGTCATAGTTTTAGAGATATGAGTCATCCCTCCCAGTTGTAGAAGTTGTCATATCCCAGGAATGGGTCCTTTTTCCCTAAAGCTCTGAAACACGTGTTCTCCGAAATTTTATTCTCTACAACTTTGCTTTTGGAAGCAACTTTCTAACTCTCATAGTTTTAAATATATGAGTCATCCTAGGATTGTGGCATTTTTACCCAAAACCCTAAGACACGTGTTCTCTATAATTTTATTCTCTACAACTTTGCCCTTGGAAGCAGCTTTCTACCTCTCATAGTTCTAGAGATATGGGTCATCCCTCCCAATTCTAGAAGTGGTCATATACCTTAAAGCCCTGAAACACGTGTTCTCTACAATTTTATTCTCTACAAGTTTGCCTTTGACAGTAAATCTACATATTGCATAGTTGAGCAAATATAGACGAAAAACCATCTGCTTTCGTATATGGCCAAGAAACTCAATTTCCTCCATTCCATTTGCCCCAATGTTCGATTTCCACAAAAAAAATTTCCCAGTTCTCTGAGATCAAATGGTTTAATTTTAATTAACGACAAAGTTTCACCGACGCTCGAAAATCCATGTTCGACTTCTTCGATCAAATCTTCGGAACTACTTGACCGATTTTGCCCATCTCACACGGAATAGTTATTTACACCACAAGGGAGAGGTACGAAAGTATCTCCGAGTGGTGTATTATATTTTTCATGCCTCGGGGCCAAAATCGAATGAAATTTTATAAATTTTCTCTCGATTTTGGACCTCTGCATGAAAAATTTTTTGTGTATCTGTTTTGGACGACTCATTTTAGGCACTTTCGAAAATAAAATTTACGCCCCGTGGGATGAAATTTTTTTTTACTTTCGCACTGCATATGAAGCATGAAATAGTTATTTGTGTGTCTGTTTTTGACGACTGATTTTAGGCAATTTCGCGTGTTGAAGACCGAGCAGAGCGAGGTCTACATGCGAAAGTGCCTAAAATGAGTCGTCCAAAACAGATACACAAAAAAATTTTCATGCAGAGGTCCAAAATCGAGAGAAATTTATAAAATTTCCTTCGATTTTGGCCCCGAGGCATGAAAAAATTTAAATTGACGCAATTTTTACAAGTTTAATGAGGTGCGAAAATTGAATTTTTCATGGGTAGTTTGTAGCGGAATAAAAACTAAATTTTCGCACCTCATTTGAGGTGAGAAAATAAAAGAAATTGAGAAAATAAATACTTAACATAAAGTATCATGGCCGATCTGTTCATATGAATTTTTTTTTGCGATGAAGAAAGTAAATAAAAAATAATTAATTTTCGACTCGACGGATACGAGCTAAACAAAATGCCAGCACATAGTTTAGGATCACAGGATTACTCTAAAGTAGTTCATTTGCTAATCTGGCAAATATTTCTCGAGATATAAGAGTTTGGAAAAACAACACAGTCGAATGTGTTTTTGAGTTACTTTCTATGTTTTCTGTGAAATGTGTTAAGTTATCTACAATAATATTGTAATAGTGATAAAATTGTGAATCTTTTTCGGGAGAAAATATGAATTTTCGCCTAACAAATGTGAAAAGTTTAATTCATAACTCGGGGAAAAATAGAAAATTCTTAACTCGGTTGAAGTCTGTGGCCCTCGCAGAGAAAATTGCAACTTGAGTAAAGTTTGTGGCACTCGCAGAGAAAATTGCAACTCGAGTGAATTGCGGCCCTCGCTGCGCCCTGGAGAATCGTTGCAATTTTTTCTGCTTGTGCCACAAACTTTACTCTCGTTGCAATTTTCTCTGCACTTTGGCCACAGACATCAATTTTCTATTTTCTCCTATTGTCATGAAAATAACTATATATGCGGACTTACGAAATGCGTCACACTTTACCTTTTAAGAGATTTTTGTATGCTTTTGTATAGAATCCACGTCTTTTTAGTCTCAGACATTTGAGAGATTGGCTGATTTGAGACAATTTCACAGGTTTGTGTTCATATTGTGCCGCTAATAAATATTTTCGAATTTCGAACAACATGTCTCTGATGGTTTGTTATCATAATTTTTTTTATTTTGGTTGTGTTGTGTAGCAGCTTTACAAGTGCAAAGTACAATCAGTACGATTTGGATGCCTCTCAGCCAACGAAGATACTTAGACCAAAGACGATAGAATCACAACCAGTCAACACAAGATTTTGATTCAAAATTAGAATTTCGGCGTGAAATCCATACAGTAGAAACCAAAATGTTTTGATTAGTTCATTTTTGGCAGTGCATTCGACACATACAGTTGTTTTGTATTTCTTTCTAACGTTGTTAGCTTACTACACGTTATTTTCTACTATAGTATGAAAAACATCCTTTTAACAGGAGTTCTTAGACCACTTCGGTTCATTCCACAGCAATGGTCGTCTATCGGAACAACGACTAGAAAAATGGGCAGTTTATCTGTAAAAGATTTCAAAAGCGTGAGGTTCTTTACCAAGGACCGAGTAGCTCACATTGTGTTAAATAGACCTAATCTCCTAAATGCAATTGATAAACATATGCCATTTGAAATACAGACAGCCGTACAGAAAGCCAATTTTGACGAAGAGGTACACGTTATTTTACTGTATGGAGCTGGTGACGTGTTTTGCGCTGGATATGACCTAAAGTCGTATGCCGAAGAAAAGCCTAGAGACCTAGAGAAACAAGACGATGACATTCCTGATTATGTCAATCAAAAGATGCCGTGGGATCCTGCTCTAGACTATCAGTAAACGCTATGAACGCTATAAACAGTTCTCATTCTCAGTGCATACAATCTTTTACAGGTTCATGGCAACGGTTACAAATGCATACATGGAGATTTGGAGGAGCATGAAGCCGGTTGTGGCAAAGATTAAGCGAGTTGCAATCGGTGGTGGTAGTGATATTGCCTTAGCGTGTGACTTAACTTTTATGGAGAAACATTCGAAAATTGGATATCCACCAAGTGTCATTTGGGGGTGTCCTACAAGCGCCTTTTGGACGTTCCGCGTTGGAATGGAGAAGGTTAGCTAATTCTAACTTATGTAGCTGGCACAGAAATTCGATTTATATAACATTTTCCATAAAGGCGAAGAGAATTTTATTCACTGGAGAATTACTTACGGGAGAAAAAGCGGAAAGAATCGGATTGATAGGCGAATCGGTTGAGGGTAACGAGGAACTCGATAAAAGGGTCGACCAAGTTTTGCAACGTTTGGTAACAGTGCCTAAGAATCAATTGTGGTATCAAAAGTCCGTTGTTAATCATGTTGTGGAACAGCAAGGACTTCTTAGTGCTCAAAGATTGTCGATAATCTACGATGGTATGTCAAGGCACTCTCCTGAGGGAATTCAATTCCAACGTCGCTGCATGGAGATCGGTTTTAAGAAAGCGGTTAGGGAGAGAGATAGTGGTAAGGAAACAATATGGTCGCATATGAAAAGAGAGACATGATCTATGAGAATAATCAGCAAATGTCACAATTTGTTCTAAAATAAATTTATCTTTTGTAATTTTTCTTAATTTGTTTCAATTTTTAAAATAAAGAAACCGAAACATTAGGCTGATCGACAAAATTTGAAATAATTTTTTGTAATATTTTAAGTCATTTTGTTGCGATTTCATTCGTTGCTTGTGTCGGAATTTTGGTAAAATTAAAATGGTTTGATGTGTTCGAGAGATGTAAGGTCACAGGTCAGTGCAGACGCGACTGTGGGTCTCATGATGGTTGACACTAAGAGTCACACAGAAAGGATAATTGCCGATTTGCATCGGACGCGAAGTGATTTTGGCTCGAACAAGTTTGATGCAGTATCAGACGGCCAGCCGTTAAACGGGCACCTAAGGAACTTTTTTATACCTCTGACCCTATCCACTGTGTAAGACAGCGTTGAGTCCACGCTTGTCTCGTAAGCACTATGCCAGTAGGACTGAAATTGCTCGAGCATTTAGCCGAACCAACCGTCCCTTTAGATAGTGGCCGTACATACGTACATTCGACAGTTGCTGGATTGCGACGTATAAGTGGTAGTTGACAAATAATTTGTTTTTTTTTGTGTTCATGAATTGAATAGATTGTGTCATTTGTTTTATGTTTGTCCGTATTCAGCTATGAAAACATGGATAACGCCACTTGAGACAAGGGATATTTCTATGTTGAGACGTTAATTCAGCTATGAAAAAAACATAGATGTCACCACTTGAGGTTCGGTGACAAGACACGGACATGACACGGTGTATTCCAATAAAAATTATTTAAAAATAAAAAACTAAAACAAACAACAGAGCTATAGCTCTTCCCTTTCCCACAAATGGGTCACGTTAAGTGATTAATATCAAGCAGAAACGCTGTTTCAACCTCGGGAAGCGGTGGCGGTCCTAGGTCGGCGTGGTTCGACCATCATCAGTCGTTTCAACCGTTCCCTTCCTGATACATCAGAAAATTTTTCCTACGAACGAATGTGAGGTAAAATTCTAAAGGAAAATGTTGCCACCCGTAGATGGAAATGGGACCAGAGACAGTGAGAAATACCATGAAATTCGACCGCTAATTGGCAGCAACAAATAGAATTGAATTCAAAAAGAGGACGTTTGTCTTGCAACAGTTCTGCGCTACAACACATAAAAAACTTACAAACCGGTTCTAACAAAAGAATCCTTTTGTTAAAACCGGTTTGTAAGTTATTTATGCGTTGTAGGGCAGAGTTTACCAAAACCGAACTCTCTTCCAATAGAACACTTTTCCCCCAAGACTCCATAACCCAAGACTCCTTAACCCAATCCTATCATTTTTCAAACCGTACACTTTTTCAAACTGGTCTTAACCCGAACAAAGGCCGAAACATAATAGAGTCGCGACGTTTAACATAAATTCAAAAACAAAATCTAAAAACATATGCAAGGGACCCGTACGTATCAAAATAGATGTGACAAACAGAATAGATGTTGCAAAAAGATTCGAACGTATCTAAGTAAATATTGCCTTAACTCTATTTATGTGAATTTGTAACAACTTTCAAGATGTAACAATTAACGTACTCCCCTACAAGTAAAAAACTTCGTCAAGCTTCGTGGTGGGGGAAAGTGTTCCTACCATTGACGAGGCGTTCGCACGTTGGATGGCAAGTGAGATACGTTGCTTCAAATATGCGTGAGAACGAGGGTCACCCGTCACATCATTGAGCGTAGAACCTATTCTGTTTATGAGCTGTTGAGCTTCAAGGGACCAACAGCCTAATGTTTCGACCGCGAACGCGTTGAAAATATAATTGTTGGATTTCAATTCAATGTATTTGTTATGCTTCAAAGTCGCTGCCATCTCGGCTGTTTGTCTTGCTTTCTTTGATGAGATTCTTACGTGGCTGTCGGCCTTAACTCTTAAGTATGTGCAGTTACGTCCTCGTTAAATTGCATTGGAAGCCGAAATTGCCTAAAGGACAAAATTGAAAAAAAAATCTCTCCAAGCCCTTAAAATAGGCCCAGCATTTAGAACCGACCTAGAGCAGAGCCCTCTGACCAGAGCCTATTATTCGGGAACAAATTCCCAAAATTCACTAAACTTTCCCAAAAATTAACAAAAATTTCCCAAAAATAAAATTCTCACAAATTCCCAAAATTTCCCAAAAAAAATATAAAAAAATTCCAAATAATAATAATAAATAATAAAGTTGAAAATTCGAAATTTTGGATTTTTATTTTTAATCTTCAATCTTTATTAGGCCTTCATTTTGGCACTAATTTGTATTTTCTGCGAAGTTTGATGGCTGAGATATGTACTAGGGCTACCCTCTTAAAGACCCTCCTAGCGCTCAACAAGAAAGGGGCAGAACAAATGTTAATGTAACACAATGGCATTGCTCTCAACCGGTTATGAGCGTTGTGAGGGATTGAAATCAAAATTTCCCAAAAAGTATAAAAAAATTCCCAAGTAATAGGCTCTGCCTCTGACCCATACCTCGATGGAGAAAATATTTCGTCTGCTTTTTCTCAAAAAACTTCATTATCGAAAGAATGTTAACGAAAAAAAACCAAATATCGTGTTGAGTCGCGTAGCGTGAGTTGGGCCCACACTAAGGACTCTATAGCCCGAACCACTCGACAGATTTTCAATAATTTAACTTTCGTGAAATTCTGATGTCCCTATCTGTCATTAAAAACCTTGAAGAGCTTTCAAAAAAAAAAGAATTTAAAAATCGGATAAGGTTTACCCGATTTATTTAGAAAAAACACGTCGGACCCTAGTAGAGACTCAGTTTTAGGACCTTGACTGAGTCCAAAAGCTCAAAACGAAAAAAGTTTGTTCCATAGATTATCAGGCATACCCAGACCTTTCAAACAAGAAAAAAATGGCATATGTTTAACTGATCACCAAGAAAATCATTTTTGATCACCAGAAATTTCAATTTTGATCACCAGAAAAATAAAACACTCTTTTTTAGGGCCAGGGGTGTGGCCGACCGTTTCGTAAAAGGAGGAATGTATTTTTAAAGCGGGTAACTCAACGTAGGTGTAACTAATTTTGCCGCTAATTAAGTTTTATTTTGTATTGGTGATCAAAATTGTATTTTCAGGTGATCAAAAATTATTTTTGGGTGATCGATTATAAAACTACCCGAAAAAAATTATGAAAATCGGAGAAGTTTACTCGAGTTGTGTACAAAAGCTAAAAAACCACTTAAACGGCCCTAGCTCATTGGCCCTTGTGCTGACACGGTGCCTAGATTCAATTCCATGAAAGATTATTCGATTGCCTTTCAGGGAAAGAAGGAGTTTTTGAAAATCGGTTGAGTTTTACTCGAGTTATCGTGTTGACAGACAGACGGACGGACATTTTTTTATTGCTGATTCGTCATCCAAGGACCATGATCGGTGCTCCTCCCTACTCCTAGGTCAAACTTCGATTGGTTACAAAAATCGGGGTAAACGCATGAGACCCCTCTTCGAAGAACTTCGTTCTTCGTACGGGTCTAGGCATGACACGATTCGATTCCATTTCATCACGCGAAGTAATTAAAAAAGATCACAACAAAGCTCAAGACGATGCACAAAGTAGTCATTTCAATTTGTCATAGAAATTCTGAATTCGATCCGATCCTAATGGGCTCAGGAAAATTCTCGAGAAACGGTGAACTCCTTGGAAAACGGTAATTGGTAAATGGTAATTCTTGGAGAACTTCAAGAACTCCGGATGTTTTTGGGAAACCGAAAAGTTACTGAAACTGGAAGCTTTTTGAGGTCAGGAAATTCTCGTGGAACTTTATGAACATAAGAAATTTTTTCGGTAAACTTTATGAACACGGGACATTTTCCCGTAAATGACAGTTTCCGTATGCTCTTGGAAAGACTGTAAAGTTCTTGAAGCGGTAAAGTCCCTAAATCGGTAATCCCCGTGAAGTTATGAAGTTAGGTAGACAGTTATGTCTTTGGGAAACGGTATACTTCTTGAGAAGATCTTCTTTGAAAATGGTAAACTCCTAAAAAACCTTTGAGATTGTGCACATTTCGGAAATCGAAAAATACTTGATGTGGATAATTCTCAAAATTGTCGCAATTTTCGTAATCTTGAGCGCGTAATCAAGGTGCGAGTTCTTGATACCAGGGTGCGAGTTCTCAAAATCAGGGCGCGAGTTCTTGATAGTAGGAAAATACTTGACGTTCGTATGCAATTTGGAAGCAGTTCTCGCAGTCAGGAAGCTCTCAAAAGAAGGAAAATTCTTGAAGTTTCTTTGCCACACGTGATTCTCGCAATCTGGCTTTAAATACGAAGAATTCTTGAGTTTTAAGTTTTATGACGAGAAGTACTTGAAGCGGTAATCCTAGTGCGCTCAGGAAGTACTCGTGAAACGGTAAATTCCTTGTGAAGTTCTTGTAAAATGGTACAGCCTCTGGTGAACGATAAACTCCTCAAAACCGGAACTTCTGAGGTTGGGTAAATTTCGTAATTGTCGCGTAGGGTTTTTATGCATCATCCCTTGTTAATTTTTCAAATTTATTCTTTTATATTTCTTAATTAATTTCAATCTTGGCAACTAACAGGTTTTTATAAAAAAGAATTTAAATAAATGCAAGAGAGAAGTTCAGTCAAACAGGAACTGGTAAGCGAAATCTCTGTCCATTGACAACGGTAGAAGTGCCTGGCTTTGTATAGCTGGGTAGAGACGACAATATAAACTGCCGAAGGAAGAACGGTTTTCATAGTAAAAATTGCGAATGTTCAAAAGACTCACCTTTGGATTTTTCTGCAACGTTGACATATACGCCAGGCACAGTGACTGAGTTGTGTGACTCCAAAGTATTTCACCATCTCCATTCCTCGGATCGTATACTAGCGACAAAGCACCTCCATACACTTCACTCAATTGAGAGAGAAACGGTGAGTCAATGAATTTGTTTTTAAAC